>JAZHPH010000001.1:0-97500 GCA_037356405.1 Nasonia oneida
TTTTTCTGACTCGAGCAAGCTCAAGTTAATTCGCCCCAAATTAACCAAAGTCGTTAGAAAAATACCCAAAAAAATGTATGTTTCTGCAGCTATATAATGACGCAAATATTTTTAAGACCTTCAACACACCAAAATCTACCCATTTATTTTTTCCAAATTTTGACACAGTCATTTATTATTAGCTATTCGTTTTTTTTTAACGAAAACACCTATTTTTGACCCTGAATTCGGATTATTGCGCATTCATGCAATTATTTTGGAATTTTGATGAAATTTTGAGTAATTTTGGAGAAATTCTAAGGAAAATTTTGAAAAATTTTGGAAATATTTTCGAAATTCGAACGGAACTGTGTTCCTCGTCGAAAAATACATGAGAAACCTTTTGTTTGAATATAATATCCGAAAAAGAAGGGTAAAAAGGTTGCCATCTTTCGCAAAGAACATTTCTTTGCCCCATGCTTAATCTTTTTTAGATTTAATTGTTGATTTGTTGAGGGAAAAATTCCAGGAAAATAAGAAAACTGACAAGATTCATATTGAAAAATATATTGTATCGCAGCAGCTCTACATTGTTAAAAAAAATGCACGTGCATACTGCAGCATCAGACATCGACGCACCTCATTCATCGATATTTCAGAAACTGGAATACCAGTAAAACGAGTGAATCAATAAATTAACTAAAGACTAGGCCGACGAATCCTGACTCCTTGTCATGATCGGTAGCTGTGTAGAGTTCGAAATTTCTTCTGAAACATTGAAAACGCAACCAATTAATTGCAAGGCGATAAACCGCGTTAGTCGAACGCATACCGGACACGAGTTGAACGAGGTTCCCGCAAGTTCGGAAGTGGGAATCGATGGAGCCGTCAAACGCCACGAGAGTCTTGCGCGCATCCTCGCGCCAGTTCCAGAAGATGAGCTTCTGCTTTCTCAACTCCAAGTCGTTGTGCAGCAGAGACAGGTTCTTCGCTATTGTCGCATCGATCGCGATCACGTTGCGCCCGTCGATGGCAACAATATTCGTGTACTTAATCGTCTCACACCTGCGGGCACGCACAAATCAATTTAAGGATTCATAAAATTAGCCTTGAATCATTCTTCATCATTATTACCAAGACATGACTTGTTCCCGAAGATATTCAGCAGCGGGGAAACTGAGCGACTGCTGCGGTGTGACCAACAGTACCGGGATCTCGCTTACGGCGCGTTCCTCGATGAGCAGTCCCGGTCGCGCCGTCCCGTACAAAAGCAATACGAGATTCGCTGCGATACCAACAATCATGCCAATCTCCAGACCGGCCGTCAGGCAAACCAACAGCGTTATCACCAGCGGTATCAAATCGAGTTCTAAAAGTTACGGTTGCCACATCATTCGTAGTATCGATAATCGCGCTCAATAGACTCACTCCTCGTTCTCCAGAGCAGTCGAAACATCCTTATCTCGAGCATGTAGTACATGGCGACGATGATGACGGAAGCGAGTGTAGCTTTCGGAATGAATTTGAAGGTTGAAGTGAGAAGACCGCAGGCGAGTAGCACTAGGGCGCCCGTGACAAGGCCACCCATGGGGGTTTTCACACCAGATGCGTTGTTTACAGCCGTTCGAGTGAAGCTTCCCGTGGTCGGCATCGAGCGAGCGAAACTGCCAAAAAGATTGCACAGGCCCACCGCTATCATCTCCTGATTCGAGTCCAATGTTTTTCCCTTCGCTGTTACACATCGAAAATAATTAATTCAAATTGTGTCAAATATAGCTAGAGATTCATCAACGTACCGAAGGCCTTGGCGATGGCGATGCTCTCTAAAAGTGCGATGAGCGGCACGGAAATGACGCTACTGCCGAGTACATTCATCATGTCTATGAAGCTGTACGTTTCTTTCTCGTGAGTGGTGGAGAAGGGCGGTGGCTGGAACGGCGGCAGACCTTCGGTGATGTTCCCGGTAATGTTGAAGGGCACCTTGCCGTCGTCGTACAGCGAGAGGCAGTAGGCGAGCACCATGCCTGCTATTACTACGATAGCATTGCGCGCCAGGCAAATTAACCACATGCACTTTTGCAGCCCATTGCCACCGTGTCTCTTGCCTGGCAGATTCTGGGGGACATGATCATTGTACAACGATACGCTCTACACGCGCGTACACTGAGAAAATAATTTGGTGGGAACAATGAAATTTTAATTGAAACAAATTGAATCAAATTAAATATAACTTAGATTTGAATAAATATATTTTTTCTACAAGCAAATATTTAATTGTTTTAATACAACAGCTTTCTTTAACTAATAATTAATATAGTTCGATTTTTCATAAATATAAATCAGTAGAAACTATTATTTAATTAGATCAACGATATATACTTTGAACACATACATATTGAAATACCAGCTTACCTTTAGCAGCACGAGAATTAGGATTGAGCAGACCCCGAGAAGTGTATCCCAGAGCTTGATTTCCAAAAAGTGCTCGATGAGCTTCTTCAGCGCGTCGATAAAAGACTCGCTGCGCCCACTGATGCCAAAAAGTGTGCTGATTTGTGATGACGCTATTATGATGGCCGCAGCATTTGTGAAGCCGCAAATCACCGGCATGCTGATAAAATCAACGAGGAAGCCGAGACGAAGCAGACCCATTAATGTTATCAGGCAGCCCGTGAGAAAGCACAGCAACACCTGCGGATTGCACCTTACTCGTATTACTCGTATATTACAAGATCGCCGACGGTACATTATAATATACGCACTGCAAAATCATCGCCATAGTTTAAAACGAATGGCTGTGTCAATAATCCCATGATGGCCGTTGGTCCAACTGTCACGTCCTTGGTACTTCCAAAAAAAATGTATACAAAGCAGCCCATGAAGCTGCTGTAAAGTCCATACTGAAATCGAGTACAAACTGTGAGCTTTGAATAATGTTTAAACACAGTAATATTGTATACCTGAGGCGGCAAACCCGCAACCACGGCGTAGGCAATTCCTTGGGGTATGGCTGTCAGGCCGACAGTCATTCCAGCCAGGGCATCTTGCAGCAGTTTGCCCCAAGAATATTGTGGAAGCCAGCCGATTATTGGTATCCTGCGACGCAGCAGATCCCTGGCATCGCAACGTCCCCTTAATTGCATCTCGTCGTTGCTAGTCCCTGCGAGAACAAACAAATATACTCATTATCAAAATTAAATTTTCTCAAAACGATGAGAGCAACAAAGCTTAATCATCTGCGCGAACGTGCGAGTGAATGAAGACTGAGGCGAAAATCCTGCATGACCGTATATCCTCTTTTTCTCTCTTTCCTTATTTGATAAATCTCTCTCCCTCTCTCCAATTATCATTGACAAAGAGATAGCGCGCTGTGAGCAGCGACAAGCAGTGACTGTATGGACGTTACCGCAGGTGCTGCTACTACACTTGACGACAACGCGCGACAATATATCCGCACGATATACAAGCCACTTGAGCGTTCTTTACAAGCGGTGAAGTTGAAATTGCATGCAGGAGCAAATAATCTTAATTCGCACTAAAGATAACTGACTGACAACGATGATTTAATCTACGGAATGTCTGTTTTGGTAATCTTCCTTTCGCAAGTGGTACCACGTCACTTAAAGTTATAATATTTTTGTGCTGTTGTAATCTAGAATATCTCTGAATCAGCTACGTGATTTTAGTATCAGTCAAGAATCACATCAATCAAGCAGAAATTAATCAAATGTAGGCAGGAGGTGTGTTTTGATCGACTGCACTAGATAAATTGTTCGTTTTATCCGTTATCACTATAAATTATAAGTCAATGTATGATAAAAAAAAATTCGCAGTCGGTAGGACTCGAACCTACGCTCCCAGAGGGAATCTGATTTCTAGTCAGACGCCTTAACCACTCGGCCACGACTGCTGGACTTGGCTTGTAGCCCATAAACACGTGCAAGCTTATAATAATCCACACACACACACACACACACACACACACATACTATCCTTGCCTAACCTACAATTTCTTGATGCGAGTTGTATTTATATCCGATGCAGACTAATTATAAAATAGTTTAATTTTGTACACATTTAGAATTTAAACTCACTTAATGGAACCGTTAAATCTGATGATCGCATGATGATTTGTTGCTGACATTAGTAGTAAATAAATAAAGAATAATATTCTTGTGCGCTGCTACTGCCGCTGCTATACCGACAGCCATGCATCTTGCGTGCAGTAGAGTGACAGTTATTTTTCGCCGATAAAACAGTTTCAGTGCATTTTATTTTCCATAATCAGAAAACATCTCCACGCTTATTACCGATATACAAATATGCGATATTTTAGGATATTAAGTCGAGCATGATGAATGCGCAGCGATAACAGTTCAGCTACATAACCGTGGCCTTGAAACGAGCGCGCGCGCGCGACTTACACAATACCGGAATCGGCTGCAGCCGTATCGTCGAAATCGCGGCGCAACTATACTGCGAGGATTCCTCCGAGATCGTCCCGTTTCGGTGCTTGCACGCGCTCACATAATCGAAATAGCGAATCCACTCGCAACAGATGATTAAGCCACTTTTACGTAACATCCCGATCGCGCTCCATTCCACTTGTGTTTTTGACGGTATTTCTCAATGAATTGTAGCATTAAAAAGGGGCTTCTGAAACAGCACAACCACCAGGGACCGGTTACGTGAATATAATATTCCGCAACATCTGTCGTCGTCGCTCAGGGGTCCGAAACCCTGCAAAGGTTCGGCTCCTTACTGTACTTTTCTCTCTCTCTCTCTCTCTCTCTCTCTCTCTCTCTCTCTCTCTCTCTCACTCTCTCTCCCCCTCTCTCCTCTCTAGTTGACTCGGCAACAAGAAGAACCCCGAGACCGCTGCCGACCGCTCGGCGCATGAAAACTTTTGGTCCCACTAGCGCGCGCGGTCTATTGGGGACTTTTTCTCTTGTGTGCAGCAGCAGTCAGCATAAAGCCACGTGAACTAAGGCTAACGCGGACAGTCGGCCGCGCGCGGGCCTTTCCACTCGATTGATCGCGCGCACAACACAGAGCCGCCGATCGCGACGCCGCAAATATTTTTGTTCTTTTCTTGCTTCTTTGTTGAAAAAAATAATAATAACAATAACAAAAACAGTCGAAGAGAGGGAACAGTCTAGTCTCCCCCCTTTTTGCCAACACCTATAGTGGCATTAATTTAATTGCGTTTGCCCCTTTTGCATTAAGCATTACGTATCTTGGATGCGGCAACGGCAACGGTGGTGATCTTACGTTTCAATACTTCATTCCTCCTCTGAAAATGCCGATAGACTGTGCGAGTATGATTTGTGTTGTGTATTTTCCTGCGCCATGGAATTCGATTCGACGTTATTAGTCGTGTAACGGTGCAAAAAAACGACGGATGCAACGTGAGTGCGTGCACGCCATAAGGGACAATAACGCACCGATCCTGTGTCTTCTCTGTCTTCGTCTCTCTCTCTCTCTCTCTCTCTCTCTCTCTCTCGCACTCGCCTCCTTATTTTCCATCTCTCTCTTTCTATTGTTCGCCAGTACTCACTGCGCAGCAACTACTCCTACTGCAGCTGCTGTTGCTGACGGTACGTATAATCCACATATATTACAAAAGTGAAAATCCTCAATATTATTTCATTTCAATTTGCACCAACTCGTAATAATACTAGCTTATACAGTTTCTTATAAGTATAATATAAGTTTTTTATTACCGTTTCTTAAAAAAGATATTGACCTCGACTAGAAGTATTTTTATTCTGAAAAGGAAGTAATGGCTGGCCTGGAGATAAAAAAAGCAAACCTCGCGATCACAAATGTTTGTTAGCAGCCGCAGCATCACGTGCGTTAGAAATAAAAAAAAAAGTCCCACACCCTTATTCGCGGAGAGAACATAATCCTCCGCTGCCAGGGGGGGGGGTGGGGGATAACCTTGAGTAGCAGTTTTCGACACGTGCGCGGAGGGCTAGATCGATGCGTTAAATATTTGAATTGCTGCAATAACGGCTGCTGCTTTTTATGTATTCGCAGGATTCATCGAAATTATTAATTAGCCATGCATTAGAGAGCACCCCGTAAGAAATGGCAAAATACCACATAAAGGATGATCTCGAGTCACAACAACAGGACATTACGCTTACAAGTTACGTCAATAGATCAGGAGCTTCAGCAGAAGAGTTGGGCTGCTACAAAGAGATCAGTGAGAATAACGACAAGGCTTCCGTGATTATCGACAACGATAACTCTGATGCACCGGATCTTGCAAGCGCGGCGGCGCCCGTCCTCGTCGCCAACGATAACGAGAGTAGACTAACAAACGTTACAAAACAACAATCCAATAATAATATCGGTAATGATTGATGAATTAAGTGGAATTTAGGTCACTCTTACAAACTTGCGAGTTCTTTTTACGCGCATAGTACTAGAAGAATGTAAATTCTTGTGCTCGACTAAGCGTCAAAACTTTTTTTATGCTAGCTACTTTTTTATCGCCACAAACAATACAATTTAAAGAATAGTCTCTTTTAAGGAGACATTTTTTGTAAATGTATTACTATACGGAACAGCCTCGATTGTCAATCAATTATCTAAAATATAACATACTTTATATTTGCAGTTTCTGTCAGTCCGACGCAACAGTCAACTTGTTATACGTGCTGTGCCTGGCTAGACAAACGTTTACGGCGGCGAATCTGCAGGAAGAAGTTGCTCTACAAGAGAATACCGATACTTGAATGGCTGCCTAAATACCGCCAAGAATACATAGTGAGCGACATGGTGGCAGGTCTTACCGTTGGTCTTACGGTCATACCGCAAGCGATTGCTTACGCAAACGTTGCCGCCCTCCCGCTTCAGGTATCAAAATATACGCTCACACACACATCGCATATAACCAACTAATTTTAATTCTTTTTCTTGCATTATTTTTCCAGTATGGTCTCTACTCATCATTCATGGCATGCTTCGTTTATACGGCTTTCGGTTCTTGCAAAGACGTCCCGGTTGGACCAACGGCTATTGCTGCAATTATGACGAGAGAAACATTGGAAAAATCGCACTTGGGTCCAGATTTTGCGGTACTTTTAACGTTTATATCTGGCTGTGTATCGCTATTGATGGGCCTCTTGCAATTAGGTAGGTTTTTCTACGCAATGCATTACAAAAAAATTTTGTCAAACGACTTCTCGATTGCAGGCTTCCTGATAGACTTCATATCTGGACCAGTGTCGGTTGGATTCACATCTGCCGCTGCTATAATAATAGCTACAAGCCAAGTAAAGGACATTCTGGGCATTAGTATTACCGGTGGTAAATTTATTCAAGTCTGGAAAAATATCTTTGAGCACATTGGTGAAACTAGGCTGTGGGACGCAGTACTTGGCCTAGTTTGCATGATTGTTCTTCTGTCATTACGGGTAATAACAAAACAAAAAAAAAATTAATATCCTATAAAACACCTTCTTTATAATAACTGTATACAATGCATAGAAAGTGAAAGATATTCCAGTAGTGCGAAAGAATGCCAAGATGCCAACAGTATGGCAGCGCAGCCTGGAAAAGTTCCTCTGGTTGGTGTCAACGGCGCGAAACATTCTCGTAGTGGTATCATGCGCCATTATTTGCTGGCTACTCGAGGAGCATCTTGGAAGTTCACCAGTGGTCCTTACTGGTCACGTAAAACAAGGCCTGCCTGGATTTAGCCTGCCACCTTTTCACGAAAACATTGGCAATAATACATTGGACCTGTTGGACACGGTCTCTGTAATGGGCTCAGGTTGCATCGTAATTCCGCTTCTCAGTATTCTTGAGACGATCGCCATCGCTAAGGCCTTTTGTAAGCTATTTTTCCTATCTTGTATTCCCCCTGTTTTGAATTTGTCCCTTCTATACGGTTATCTATATCCTGGTAGCTGAAGGTAAACCAATTGATGCTACGCAAGAGATGTTGGCGATAGGCATGTGTAACGTCGTCTCATCGTTTGTTTCGTCGATTCCGGTAAGCGGCGGACTTAGCCGGGGCGCGGTGAATCATTCATCTGGCGTTCGGACAACTCTTGGCGGCGTCTATACGGGTTTTCTCGTGCTCGTCTCACTGCAGTTCCTCACACCTTACCTCTATTTCATACCTAAAGCTGCTCTCGCGGCAGTCATCATAGCTGCCGTCATCTTCATGGTAGAGATACAAGTTGTTAAACCCATGTGGCGTACCAAGAGTAAGTTGAAAAATTATTAATGATAAAAATGATTGATTCAGCGAATGAATAATTGCCATTGTACCTATTCATCGATAGAAATCGATCTGGTTCCTGCAGTAGTTACCTTCCTCTGCTGCTTATTCGTTCGACTAGAAATTGGAATAGTCATTGGCATTGGCATCAATTTATTATTTCTACTTTATGGTTCGGCGAGGCCTTCCCTCAGAGTAAACATGGCAACGGTAAGTTTTCATTTACAAAAAAATAAAATACATCTTTTTTATGCTTTTTTTATTCTTGCCTGTCGCACGCAGAGTATCGGGGGCCTGGATTATTTGGTAATAACGCCAGATCGCAGTCTTGCGTTTCCCAGTGTTGAATATGTCAGATCCGTCATCAGTAAACAGGGTTCAAAACAAGGTACTGCCGTTCCAGTCGTCATCGATTCCACGCATATCCAGGCAGCTGACTTTACAGCCGCCAAGGTTGGTATCTGCGTACGTTTAAACTATGCAATGTAAATATATTCTCTAATTCGTTTTCACAGGGTATAAAGAGCCTCATTGAAGATTTCACGAGAAGAGGTCAGCCACTTATCTTTTATAACTTGAAACCAAGCATTCACACTATTTTCCAAGGCGTTAAACCTATCGACCTACGATGCTGTTTCAGTGAAATAGAGCTCAACGATTATTTAAAAGGTTTTTTCATTGTTTTTTTTTTTTTTATACAAGTTTAAACCTAAATTTTCAACTAAATTTTTTTTTTTCAGAGTTCATAAACAGTCCTGTTTATAGTATTAGCCGACATTAAACATGAACAACTGCATACAATATTAAGTGGATCTCGCAAAATGCCAGTATTATCGTCATCGAGCTCAACAATGCCAATGATCATTTCAAGTTTCTCTCTATCCAGCACAAGATTCCTGATGCTGTTTTTGTAAATATGTAATTAAATAATCTAATAAGCATTAAATATACAATAATAAACTATAATAAAATAAAACGAAACATATAGGATAACTTCAAATTTATCTCGTATTGAAATAACTTTATTTGCGCCTGCGCGAATCTCTTGAACACAGCGCCTGCGCGTACTCTTGGAAATCATTAAGGTTACATGCTTTTAAATTGTGATATTAAACGTTGAAATGTAGTCATAATGTGCTATTGAAAATACGTTTTTGGATATTTATTTTAAGCATCAAAATTATACGTGAGTGGGTGTCTACGTGGGGAAGAAAACTGTTGATCTATATCTGCGATGCGGTAGAAAGCAGTACATGAAGGTTATATCTGTGAATCAAGTACGGTCTTAGAAGTCCTAGAGTTGAAAGAAACTTGTACAGTGTACTTGTGCAACACATTGTACAGTGTAAGTATTAAAGCAGCAGCACTTACTGCAAAAGTCAAGCTGCGCGCTGTCACCCAATGTTATGGCCGCCGTATCGAAAGTTCACAACGCGAGCATGACGGCTGCTAGCTCGGCCGAGAGTCAGTACTTTTACGAGGATGTTGTATACCGAGTCGATAAACGTGGCAATGTCGAATTCGGCATTGTCATGGAAAATGATGACCAGGAGCTGTCGGACGACGAGAGCAGCGGTAATGAGGAGAGTCCCAAAAGAAAAAAGGGTGAGATCAGGCTCGTTTGGCACCCGTCCGGCGTTGAAGAACTTGTAAACTCCAAAAAGGCAAGAATTAGCAGCGAATTTCGTTTGACACAATTATATTACCACCAATAATGAATTAAACTCTCTCTTTCTTTCGCCTGCACACACACACGCGCACACACACACGCGCGCGCGCACACAGGTCCATTTGGCTGACAGGACTCTGATGCCTGGTGATGTCGTCAGACGTATGATTAAAGGAAAAGACACGCAAAGAGGATATTGCCGAGACATTGAACTAACTGCTTGTGTTCAAGTTATTGGCACCAAGCAAGTGCTGACGAACATCAAAAGTGAAAACCTAGTTCCTCTTGAGGTAAACTTCATCATCAACGTGTCATCATCAACATGTACAGGCTGTTCAAATTACCCCTTTTATGCGCAGGAATTCGCAGCTGATGTCGCAGTCTGCATGGATTCCTGGGTCGGGGGAATCAGAATGGTTCACTTCAAATTGTGGTTAGCGACTCCGGATGGTTCTCGATGTGTCATCAATGAAATTGATGCTAGAGGACTAGAACACTTTGAGGAAAAGCGAGACACGGTAACCATCTATTTTTATTAATCACCCTTGAAATTCTTTGCGGTTTAACAAGACATACGCTTTATTTCTGCTAGGATAACGATTTTCCTCATTCCTCGGAATTCTATCCGGGGCAAAGTCTTTGGGGCCCCGTACATTGCTTAGAGGAAGCACAATGGATACAATGTACGAAAGAAATGAAAGCCAAGCGAAAATCTAAACCTCAACGAATAACAAAAGTAGTTGTTGAAAAAGTCGAGACTGATTGGGTCGGCGTGCACTGGCAGTGCAGAGCCTATTCCAAGGATGGAGCGTGGGCCGATCAAGCGCATCCTAAATTCGTAGTGGAAGGAGATGATTTAAAAAAGTTAAAGTTGCTGAATGTTTTCGAGCCTTCTACTCTTCAAGTAGGGGATAGAAATTTTTACGTTATTAAAGGTGACGAGAATGTGATAACGCGCGAACAATGGCGAAAACAACAAAGAGATTTATATCAAGTTCCTAAAAATAGTCCGAGAAAAGCGCGCAATACAGTAATACAAGTTAAACAGCGTGATAAAGATTCAAAAGATGACGACAAGTTACGACAGCAAAAACAGCAATTACAAAATCAAGCAATTTTAAGCAGAGCGCAATGTGACGTGAATGTTGATAATAAAGTAAACACAAGCTGTCACAATCAAAATCAAGAAAGCTCCGACGACTGCTGGGATACCGAAGACACTGGTTCTCAAAGCGATTCTGCATCGGTAAGTGCTCGATTTTCAAGAAATGCTTTGATTATACTTAATAATTCGAGGTTTATTGTGCGCAGGTATCGAGTGGATGTTCTAGTTTATCATCCATGGGGAAAAAGAAAAAAGGACCGGCATTAATGACAAAGGTTTTAAAAAAACGAAAACTATGTAAAGCCAGAAAAAAAATTCCGCCTACTCCATTGACACCTGAAACTAGGGTCGTTGTCGAGACGCTTTCCACAAATACCAAAGCTAATGTTGTGTGGCAAGATGGCTCGGTCGAATTGGGTAATTTACCACGCAAATTACAATCAGCATCATATTTTTATATGAAATTTTTGCATGTATTTTAGGAATACCGTCGACTCAGCTTTATCCAATCCATCATTTAGACGATAAGGAATTTTTTCCCGGGGATTTCGTTGTCGATCAAAAGGAAGAGTCGAGAATGTATGGTGTGGTTCAAAGTGTAGATCATCAAGGAAGAACTGCTAAAATAAAGTGGTTCAAAACCTACACGTCTAGTCAGACACCACAGTACGTGATACTTTTGAAATTTTTTATTCGCCAATTATTTTATGATTTTGTGTCTGTTTTGCAGGCCAACATTCTTGGAAGAGCGTGAAGTCAGTGTGTATGATCTCAAGGACCATCCTGATTTTCAATATCGGCCAGGTACCCTAGTCATTCGAATAGCCAATTTTGAAGGAAAGGATTCAGGTTGCACGGCTGGTCAGGTCCTTGACAACTATCCCGAGGGACGCGTTAAAGTCTGGTGGGTTGACGGGCACGTGAGTATGTGCTGGCCCCAAGATTTATACAAAGTAGGCGAGTACGATAGCGACGAAGGCGAGATCTTTGACGATGGTTCATCAGACGCCTCTTGGGAAACGGAGCTCGAAGACTGTTTTATTGCCGACCAGCAGCAGCACCTGCACGATAATTCAGGAGGAGGTGGCGGTGGTGGCGTCGACCAGGCAGAAAACATTAAACCGAAGCTCGCAGCTCATATTGAAAAGGCTAGGATTGCAATGTCAAGGCTAGAGGAAATATTTACGCAAAACCCGGCTTTGCAAACTACCGAAGTAATGCGGAAATTGCTCGAAGTTTACAAAGACTGTCGCTACATGGATAGACTGATGGGTACATCCTTCTTTCACGAAAGTCACTTTCAAGGTCTGCTGGAAAGAGTGAGGGAAAAAGGACGGGCGAATGCTGCGCAAAGAATGGCTGATCAGGCGAGTGTCCTCGATGTTCATCGCATTCTTTATCATTAATTAAAAGGTTATTAAAACAAAATTATTTACATATTGTAGGTCACCAGATTATTCACCCATCCTGTTGCCGAAAATAACTTCAGTTCGGAAGAACGAAATTCTGCGGATATGAACATGAGCTCCAATGCAACTTCTATCAGAATCACGCAAGAAGTTTGCGAACAACCGCCATCTGTCGTCGACGCGTTATCGAAATCTGTTATCGAACAAAACCCCAGTAGTCAACTTTTTATCAACATCAACAAACAAAATACCGAAGACTCGGGTTTATTTTCGGCTGAACATTCAAAAAAAGAATCTGCATCCAGCGAATCAAGTGGTGAATTTCTTCTCAGTGAGGATGTGAATAATGTTGAAAGATCAGCTCCAGCTGTAGCTGCTGCTTCTCCGGAATCACGAAAAAGTTCTTCTTTTCCCGCCAGATATCAAGAAAACGACAATGTCCATGTTTGTTCGTCACACGTGTGCGTCAAGCTTTGCAATCTTATAAAGGCTCAACTAGGTATGAAACTTGATTTTTATGATTTCCAAAGGGACCAGACATGGTTTTGCTATATACATATAAATACTTATATACAGTAGAAAATAGCATAAGAATACGTTATGTATCAATTTTTTGCTGATTCAGTACCTCTAGGCCATAATATGATTAATTAAAAATTCATACGTTTAAGTAGTTTTTAAAACGGCTGCTCTCCAGCTCAAAAGATAAAGACCTAATCTAACGTACGGGCATTTGTTTGCATAAATTCAGTCATCAAGAATCTATTTTGATTTTGAAGCATTATCTCTCATCTCTATTATGATTTCGGAGAAAACAATAAGGTTATTTTATGTATTAAATCTTACATGCGTTTATGCATCTATATATATTTGTTCATCCTTCGCGCCGACATATTGATCACGTGAGCTCTCAATCGTTTAAACGTATTATTAACAAACTGAATTTTCAAAACGATATTACTTAACAAATATTGCAGTAAAAATCGTAGCTCTTGCACTTTTGTGTAAGATTTATTCGTAACTTTATTTTTAAAAAGGTTTTATAAATCATGTCTGTTCCCTATTAGAATTCCTATTGACAAACTATCCTTTCAATTTTTCATTCTCGATAGTTCTTGCTCATGCTGAAGTCTCCAAGAGGTTTGGGCTATCAAAAATGTCTTTATCGGACGCAGCAAAATCCACATCACCAATCAAGAAATTCGAAAAAGATGATGAGGAAAAAAATGCATATTCCTCGTCGGAGCCTTGCCACCAGCACGGCGAGGACGACGACGAATCATCATCCGTCAGAGAAAACCCGCAGCTAGTTTACACCATCGAAACTGGTGAAGGTTTTTCCATAGAAGAAACGGCTCCCGATAGTCACAAGTTTAAACTCACCATGTTTCAACCAACCGATAGGAGCAATTTTTTCCGAACCGTATCTCGAGAGTTGAAGTTGCTGAGAAACTCGCTACCGCCGGGCATCTGGGTCAAAGGTTTCGAGGATAGAATGGATCTTTATTCTGTCATGCTACGTGGGCCGGAAAAAACGCCATACGAAGATGGACTATTTTTGTTCGACTTTCAATTATCAGCAGATTATCCGGCTGCACCGCCTCTTTGCCATTACATTTCATATTGCAGTGATAGACTCAATCCGAATCTCTACGAAGATGGAAAAGTATGTGTTAGCCTTTTGGGAACCTGGGCAGGTCGTGGTACAGAAGTTTGGACAAGCTCATCTACGCTGCTACAAGTGATTGTTTCTATTCAGGTACTTTTAACTTACTCTACTATATTTAATTTAATCAAGTCATCCCATTAACGAAATCATATTGATGCAAATGCAGGGACTGATTCTGGTCGCGGAGCCGTATTTCAACGAAGCGGGATTTGAAAAGCAGAAGGGCTCACAGCAAGGTCGCGAAAATTCTAGGATGTATAACGAGATGGTTGTCCTGAAGCTTGTACAATCGCAGACAAAGTTAATTCAGTACCCTCCGCCAGTATTCAAGGAAGTGGTCGTGCAACATTTTAAAACGCATTCTAAAAAGCTTTTGGAAAGGCTGAAGTTATGGATGGAGATCTCAGAACAATATAATAATCAGCACCCGCTATCACCTGTAACTCCAACTACGTTTAAAAAGATCGCTTCAATTGGTGAGTTTTAAATTTGAAAACTTGGCTTTGTAATATGTTAAAAAACTTGATTCAATATATCAGTTTGTCATTTCATTTTTTAAATAGATAATCACGTCCTACCAGAATTTCCTCTAATACCGGCATCCAGAGGATTCTGTATTACGTTAAAGAACACTTTGGCAAATTTCGAAAGAATTTTGATACGTGAAAAAATAATCCAAGCACCTATGAGCGCTGCTGCCGCCACCGACGACCGAAACGATCACTCAATGGCTTGTAATACATTCCAAAACTTACTAACTACAAGCCGGTCAAGTTGTTGCCTATCATCGTCATCAGCCGCATCATCGTCAACTGATGAAGGAAATACTTCTGCTACAGCAAATCAACAATTACCATCGAAAGAAATCATAGATTGTGAGTCATTGGCGGCGGCGGATGTAAAGTTTGCCCGCCATCAACAATTGAGCCAAACGAAAAAAGACAGTCTTGAACTAAATTATAGCTAGCCACTAGGTAAATTTAAGCGCTTAGCTTTGAAGGCTTTGAAATTAAAAGCTACTGTCCTTCGATAATAGACATTAAAAACTCGCTTTCTTGAATAATACATTTAAAAGGAAAACTGCAAAAGAGTAATCAAGTTACCAAATTTTTTAAATCATCAACAATACTGCTGCTGCGCTAAAGACTAGATAGGATTAAAATTATTTTTTCTCTATTATACTCTGTAAGCGTTGCACTACTACTGTTAATACTTAAGACTACTTCAACTAGTATAATTAATCTATATTTTAAAGACTAGTGAAATTACACTAGAGTGATAGGCATCACTCCTGTGCCCCCCCCCCCCCCCCCCCTGTTCCCCTACTTCTAAGTGATATCTCTTAATTTAAGTGCTTATGTATAGTAATAATTTTAAATTTCAAAATTAAATATATATGCTCAGAATTAGATCTGCCCTTATATCATGTTTTCGATAATTAATTTATTAAAAACTATAACTATAGTTAAAGTTAAATTATTAAACGCTATTTTAAATAGCTGTTGATTGTCCCTATTAAATATTGTTTTTTCAACTCTGTTTATCATTCTGAATAGAAGGGAATTTTTTACATGTTCCCTTGCATGCATTGTATGCATCGGCGGCGGGACTAAGTCTATAATGTAATAATAGGTTTACATCTATCCGTAATAAATGATAATGCGTTAGTTCGACGACGACGACGCAAGTTATTACAAAAAAATGCATTGAATATTACATAAAAACAAAATTACGTGAATTTTTCCTTGCAACTATTTGTATTTAACAGTTTTAAAAATTACGCAGTAATAAACTAGTGATAAATGCAAGATTTAAAAAATGTGTTATCTGAATAATTTGATTATGTGCGTTGTTTTATTGTGCTCATAACAGAAAAATTGTAAACACAGAACGCAGGTATGTGTGAAAAAGGCATTATAGAATGTGGACGTTTAAAAGTTTTCCTATTAAATAACTTGCGCAACGCTGCACAACACGGCTTGTTGCATTATCTGCTCACAAGTATATAATTATTGAACGTAAGAAACACCAATCGATTTGTTGTAATTTCACTTGTGCAGTATTTGCGATATTGTCTTCGTCCTCGCAAGTCGCCCGGTGCGCGCAAGTTCTGTTAATAGAGCAGCAACAAAGCTGGGTATATAGTGTGAAAAGATAATTGCGTACAACAAATTATTGTTAAAAATTTCAAATAAAAACCAAATTTTTATCAATTGTATGAGATTGAAACATTGATAAATGTTTTTTATTCCAACGTTCCGTACCAATTTTACAGATTTTTTATGACGACAAATCTAGTGTCGCAATTAAGAAGAATCTGTTCTTATCTCTTTTAGAATTTCTTCAGATGATGGTAACATTAGGTTATTACGCAACCGGAAAAATAAAAAAATTATGTTATGAAGGCAGACCTATTTACATGCACGTAGAGTTGTCGTTGCAGTACAGTAAATCGCCGTATTTAGTCCACACTACAATATACACTAGACGACAGTATTGAACTGAAATGAATTTCGCATTTTTCCTAGCAGTTTTCGTATTAACAACGACTGTTGTTCGAGGTAAGTTTTATTACAATAATAAAGGTTCTAATTCAACTAGCTGTAGCTACCTTCCTTTTTACGTTTGTAGATATAAAGTGTGTCAACATGTGTGATTCTGTCAAGTGCAATAACAATTGTAAAAACGAAGATAAAAATTCTTATGGATTTTGTAATGACAACGGCCAAGAACCAATGAAGAGCATAAAATGTATCTGCGCTCTTAAAAACTTATACGCTACAATCTAAACACAAGTACGATTGATGACTTGTATTAAATTGAGACAATATGTTAATTAGTGTTTTCGACGCTTAATAATACGTGTATTACAATAAATGGGGCATGATTTCTGTCCAATCATATTGCATTTATTCCATGATGTTAGAAAGTCGCGCGCTCAGAGTGGAGGCGCGGTGTCCGATGCGCGCGAACTCGATCGATCGCAGCTGCGCGTGCGGATGCGCGCCAGCCGCCAGGCGGCCAGGGCACGGCCTAGCGCATCTGTTGTATAGGTATATGTGCAGAGAGGGAGGCGTCGCGACAAGCCGCCTAACTTTTCCGCGCTCTATAGCCCAACTCCCTCCCCCCCCCCCCCCCGCCCGCCCCGACGATGCAGACAAGCAGCAGCAGCAGCTCAGTGTCCCTTCGCCATTTTCGAAGGATGCTACCTAGATCGTGCTCTCGAGCTTTCGCGCAACACAGTGCTCTTTTAATTTGTGCGCAAGCCCTGTGCCTCCAGTATAGCGGGTCCATCCTCGCGCAGTGGGGCGCAAAAGAATCTTGCTGTCAGCACGAATGTCACCGTGTGCATCGTTTCGGCGCGGCTGCTTGAGGAGGCGCGGTTATTCCATTGCAGGATCAGTTACGGCTGCATATACGCATAACATTATGTAGTCCGGCAGACAAAGTGAGCGAGAATATTGTATACCTATAAAGAACGCTTGGCAAAGTACAGCGCCCTATAGGAGTTCTTCAATTGAGCAGTGCTTGCATTCGCGCACCTTGCAACACCATTATATTAAGGCAAATATGCTGCCGCCGACTCGTCAAGTTGTCACCACTATCGCAACTGCAGCTGCCGCTGCCACTGGTGCTTCTGTCACCGCAGCTGCTACTGCTGCTGCCGCTGATCCTGAACAGTGTAAAAGTAGCTATGTTGCTGCTGCTGCTGCTGCGTCCTCAAATAAAGGACGCAGATCCTCGATCAGCGTGAGTATGCACTACTTCTTTACAATCGCTTTCCTCGATTTCCCACAGCTACGATAAAATAAATATGCAGTTATTATTTCAAGTTGAAAAAAAAACAGTTTGAAATACATCCGTCGTAGACTTACAGTTGCAACGTCATTAATAAACATTTTTATCAAACCTAAATCTAATACAGTCCAAGCAGAGAATAAATTAATTGAAATAAATTTAGAAAATGGCTATACCTATAGAACAAATTAAAAATGCAAGCATGTTTTTATCAAAATTTACCCGTGAGCATATAATTGCTCCCTACATAGCGAGACATTAAAATTATTTGTTCGAGTTGTTTGTAGGGAGAGCGACGCATAATGTTCGTTATTCAATGGTCTAGATGCTGCTTTCATCAACCAGCTCAACTTGGCGCTTACCTACCTGTATTGCTCCATTCGTGTGTGCAGCATGTACGCGCGCGCGCGCGCATGTGTGTGCGTCCAGTAAGACACACTACTTTCGTTCGCCCTCTGTGGGAAATCGATCCTCGCACAATCGTGTCGACGCATCTATGCAATGCTAATATATTATTGCTCATCGGGTATGAAAAACGGTAGTAGCGCGACTTGATTCATGTGTAAAACTGAACTGCACGCTGCGCATTGGACATTATAATGAATTCAATCACTGATCGTTTTGATTTCAAGGACAATAGCTCTTTCTCCAACTGATTTTCTAACTGAAACATCGTTTGAGATTCGCGCCCGAACGTCTTGTCACTTTAAAGCAAAGCAAGCTGTTGAGGGAAAGGTATTTTTCAACCAGGGTCATTCTTTGATTTCAGAACAAGCTGCCGCCCCCATGTGCGGTGGTACGCCGACCGTACCATCGAACACTCTGAGTAAGTAAGTTGAAGTATACTATTTTTAAAAGTCCTCGAATAATAAAAGTTATGATACCTGATACACAGATTAGGTTCACCGCAATAACGAATGGAGCCAATGTATATCTGAAAAATATTAAGTCTCTCGTGATTTCAGAGTGTCAGGAGAATGGGTGCGCGGCGCTCAGGGTCCGGCGGGGGCCGTGGCAACGCGAGCATCCTGAAGGAGCGGGCGAATATGTCATTTATGCTCGTCGTCATGTTCTTCGCCGTCTTCGGGCTGATCGTCCTCACCGAGATATTTCTGATCGACGAGCGGCGCAGCGGCACTGGCGTCGGCGGCGTCGGACCCAGTGGTGGGCATAGATCCGGCCATCGGCTCGCAGCAGCCCCCGATCGTCCGGATTACGAAGAAGTTGGGGTGAGTGGTATTTTCAGTTTTCTTCCTTTCACCTCTATAGCCTACTGTTATTGCTCTGACGCATCGCCACTGCCCGCGCGTAGCCGGAGGATTACGTGGGATTGAAAGGCGCAGGCTTGGAGGAGCACCTGGGGATGCTGGTGCGCGGGGACGAGTCACGGATACCAGCAGCGCTCGGTGCGGCGGCGGCGGCGGCGGCGGCGGCGGCGGCGGCTGCTGCTGCGGCCATACCGGGGGACCCGCGCGGCTTGGCCAGCCTGCCCACCAGCCTGGAGGCGCGACTGCCCCAGCTGGACCGGGAGCTCAAGCTCACGCACGCCGAATGGCTGCCCGTCACCAACACCAGGTAAGAACTCGTACAATCCCATGCGCTTTGCGTAAAAGGTAATCCGCCGTGCGATTTCAAGGTTCAAATTCTTCGTCTACTCGGCCTACTACGACGAGAGAGCGAGCGGGGCGACTGGGGTCACGGCGCTGAACCGCGGCGGCGCAAGCTCCGCCGGGGTCGTGCGGGTGATCGGCGCCACCAAGACGAGAGGTCCCGAGCGGGTCTGGTGCAGGCTCTGGTACCCGACGCAGAGCTCGCCGGACGGAAACGCCACGACGACGACCTCGATAACGGTGGCGGCCAGGGTCAAGGTTGTGCTGTTCGGCATAGATCATAATGCATCCCAATAATTGTGCGCGTGTCTAAAGTACTCTGATATTCAGGTGATCAGGGAGAACTGGAACCTCAAGTACAGCGCGTGCTTCGTCATCTGCCCGCTGCCGAAGGAGCAGCCCCGGGCCTCGGCCGAGCTCGTGCCCGAAGCGGTGAGCATCGTCGCGCGGCTCCGCGCGGCCCCCACCAACCGGATCCTCGTGCAGAACCGGCCGGCCGCGAGGCCGAAGGAGCGCCAGCCGCTGGCCATCTGCGTCAAGCCGCTCCACTACCAGTACAACCGGGTGCTGCAGCTGGTCGAGTTCATCGAGCTGCACAGGATCCTGGGCGCGAGCCACGTGACGCTGTACAACGACACGCTGGGCAGCGAGGCCGGCTGCGCGCTCAGCTACTACGAGGGCAAGGGCCTGGTGCAGCTGCTGCCCTGGCACCACCTCGACATGGTGTCGCAGCGCGAGATCCGCACCGAGGGCCTCTTCGCCGCGCTGAACGACTGCCTCTACCGCTCGATGTACGCGTACGAGTACCTGGCGCTGCTCGACCTCGACGAGTTCATCGTGCCGCGCCGCGAGGAGAGCATCCCCGAGCTGATCGGCTGGCTGGAGCGCCAGCAGCGCCAGCAGCGCCAGCAGCGCCAGCAGCGCCAGCAGTCCGGGCCGGCCGCCGGCCGAGCGAGCGGCGGCGCCGGCGCCTACTCCTTCCAGAACGCCTTCTTCTACCTCCAGTGGCCGGACGACCCGTACGTGAGGACGTCGCGCCGCGCGACCGAGGCCGGCCTGATAACGCTGCGCAAAACGCGCCGGCGCGCCAAGCTCCACCCGCACAAGCAGCGCAGCAAGTACGTCTGTCGGCCGCGCGACGTCCTCGAGGCCGGCAACCACTTCGTCTGGGAGTTCGTGCCGGGCCACGGGACCGTGAACGTGCCCGCCGACGCGGCCATACTCCACCACTACCGGGTCTGCGAGTTCGGCGGCGACGACTGCGTCAAGACGGCCTCGATCGTCGACCGCACGGCCTACAAGTACCTCGACCGACTGGCCGACCGCGTCGAGGCCGTCTGGCAGGAGCTCGCGCTCCTCTGCCCCGGTCTGCCGGAGCTCGGCGAGCCGCCCGCCGCCGCCGGCGGTAATAAGCTCCCCACCGAGCGCCCTGCCGACGCCGCCGCCGCCGCCGCCGCCGCCAGCAGCAGGTAGCACTCGGCCAGCCTCCAGCTCCAGCTGCTGCTCGCCAACTTCACCGGCCGGCCCATCCTCGCCAGGACCTACTTTTACAATTACGCCTACTGACGCGCGCGTACTCCATTATATACTCCGATGTAATAATGCACACGCTAATACGCAACTAATACACAACTTTCATCGTTCTCTCGTACGTATAACGCATAGGTATATGACTATATATGATATTGCCCCGCAAACGACAATTGATTATCTACAGCAATTAGCAGTTGAGCCGGCCTGATCGGAAATGCGATCGGATGCTTTGAATTATGCGCTCAATAACGGCACAACGCATCCCCAATAGCTGCCTATTGAGGTACAAGAAAGAAACAGCTGCATAATAACCGCGCCACGAGCCGATAGATTAGCAGATATTTTTCTACGAGTGTCCCGCGAAATCGCCGACTTAGGTAACCGCAATGGCTTTGCGACGAGACAGTGGCCGCGCGCGTGATATAATATCGATAAGAGCAGCTTCAATAATATGAGCGCTCTGGTGCTTTTCGGAATTTTTGAAAATCCATAAGCGTATTCGTGATTTGTTATATCAATTATATGTACATAAACAAGTGCGCACTCATCGTACGCCGCGAGCATGAAATGTGATACTCAGCTGGCTATCTTATAATGTTACCCATTATACATACATATATGAGGGGTCCAAAATTGCTGTTCCCGCGCTAAAACGCACTGACCACTGTATAGCCCATCAGCTGGCTATGTTGTATGATATTGCTCCTACATAGTAACTTCTCAGCATCAAATCAGCTGATGTATATCATCGTGGGCGCGATTTATTGCTGATAGATAGGCTTGGACACCCTGCACCACGACTATGATTGTTCATTTCTTTCATCTATACTATGCTAGTTTGGCTAATCCAGTTATCACGAGTGCTCATTTAGATTTTTATACATACGGACGCACCATTCAAATTTAGCTATCCTCACCTAATTCAGCTATCATATCACTCGCATTCAAGTTATAAATACGTATATGAAATCATTTCTCATTTTTCGTCTTAATTATGTTTTGGTGTACTTGATATCAATATGCACATATACGTCATCGCAGGCCTACATTTTTCATAGGAGATCTTATGTGACTCATATTATATTGCTATATGATTTATGGTATTATTATCATATTGCCAGCCGGTAGTGCTCATAGGTATTTCTATAAGAATTGGTATACTATAAGAAAAAGAAACACGCATATCTGACGTAATGGAGTTGAAAAAATTAGGCTATGATAGAACTATGCGGCTCGCATGATCGGTGTAATTGTATAGCTATAACAATCAAATTATATCGGAAATAACACTATAAATATATAACATGCAAACAAAAGTATTATATTTATTTAACGTTTCTTTATTCTTCATACAATTAGCTACGTCGACGTCGCGAATATCACCGATAAAGGAGCCTCTCCTATTATATAGGTATCAATAATGTATTCACAAAAAGACAACTATAGTCATTTTGACTGCAAATTAAGTAATTCAATATGGTGCAAAATCGCTACGAAAAATGTGTGAGATATTTGTAAATTTATGTACAAAATTTAGTAAATGCATTGTACGAATTTTTTTTTTAACATAATAGTTAAATCGTAATAAAAAAAGGACACCGAAATAAAAACAAGCGAATGATCGTCTTTTCTTATTGCCATTATACGATATAAAAGAAATAGTTTTTACATCGTAACCGTTAATATTTTATATAATATTATATTTTAGTTGAAATTTTATAGAGTAATTTCATAAAATTTTGTAATGATTTATTTATGAAAGTTTAAATGATGTTTATATTATTGCACCAGTTTTTATATTATGAACATATACAAGCAATCTGTACATAAGTGGAGCTATCCTTGACGTCAAACCTTCTACTTTCATATATATTTTAAACGCGGTTTTAATTTACACTCAAAGCAACGAGAGACTAGATTTAATTGGTGCTGTAATTTACATATCGATCATCGAAACACGCACTTGTTACAAACTGCGCCAAGTCGTTCAAGTTTTGTTGTTATCCCAACTTGAATTGTTAGAAAAAATGAAAGAATGTACTTGTATTCATGATTATTTCCCTACTGGTATTTAATAAAATGAAAAAAGTAACATGGAAAGCCTGCAATGATTTTTCACTTACACCCTCATTAGAATTCATCGTCGGTATGGTCTACCTTGCTCATTGCCCGTTTTTCTTCATTATTATGTTTGGAATTGAAGTCGTCCATTGCAGGGTCAACGGAATTCAGCAAATCATCATCATCATCATCGTCATCAATATTGTCGATTAATAAGTCACTGTCTGAGTCGGAAGATGCGACGCTTCCATTTGGTTCACGAATCTTTCCGCCAGCGCCGCCGCGTTGACGTCTACCAGACATGCTTCCATACAATCTCCGTTGTGTGATATTCATCCTCGCTGATTTTCTCGCATCTATTGTGTGTGTCAAAATCAATCAATATTAAATCTGAGGTCGAAAATACCTACAAACCGAATCATGATTAATACAATGTTTGCGCACCTGGATTAGCATTTTCAGAAGGTTTCCTCTCCCCCTCGCCAAGAGCAAGTGAATTCTGCAAATTTGTATTGAATATAGAATCGTTACCCTCTATAATGCTATCAATGTTAGCATCATCAATGCGTAATTGCTCCAATTGCTTTTTAGTTGCCGCCTGCCTGATGAATAACATAATTTTAAATCATCCGATCTTCAGTAATAAGAAATGAAAATTCAGAAATGTCGTATACCTTCGTTCGAATCTCTCTTGTTCCACTTTGGCTGCATCTTCATATAGATGTTCTAGGTATGCCAAGTAGCGAAATTTCTGAAGGTAATCATCGTACAAAGATTTCAATTCAACTTCGAGCTTCTCAAATTCTTCCATGAAAGCAGGTCGAACTTTTCGTAAAGTTTGGAGCCTTTTCTGATTTCTTTCTAATTCCGTTTTACGTCTCTCAATGCGTGTATCCAAATTTTGTTCTGTATCCTGGCAACAATAACAGAGTACAAATTCAAAATACTTGGTCAAATTGGTGTACAACAGCTCATACCTTCACATTTTCAATCTGAGTTTTAGTTTCATCAATCTCCTTTTTAGTGCTTTGAATGACTTCTTTTACAGCTACTTCGATCTCTGAAGCATCATACTGATTAGCTACTTTAGAGTTGCGAATTTCACGTAATTCTACTTCTCTTCCAAGTAAGTCGTAGAGGGTTGCTCCATTGATTGTCAGTTGACTAGCCAGTTGCCTTGTAGCTTTTAAATCGCTCAATCGATCAGTGATATCAAAATTTACACTAGTTTCATTTTCAGACTGTAATAGATCATTTGTACTTTGCAACTGCGCTTCGTAAAGTAAAAAGGTTACTTTTAATAGCTCTTTTACTGCGTGGCCATCAGCCATGTAGAGTTTTTTTGGATTCAGTCGTATATTTACAGTTTTGATCTGGAAAGAAAAATGGAATAAAATATTGAAAATCATTTGCAGGTTCAGAGTGAAAATAAAATGAACAAACCATGAATTCAGCAGCATAACGAATAAGAGCAATACGTTCTTGTTCTGTGCTGTGTTCTTTGGGTACATTGGCATCATTATCAAATCGTTTAACAAGCCATACGAGTATTTCTGCTACTAAAGGAAAATTAGGTTGTTGGAAATTAGATAGAGAAATTAATCTTGGATAGCCCAAAACTCGCATTATTTCAGTGAAATCTGTTGAAATAGAATAAGAAAACATATGAAAATTGATTAGTGCACGTGCTAAAGTAATTCAGCATCAATGTTATAATTATATAAACTTTTACTTCTTAAATCGCGAAAGGACATTTTTGTAATAATAATTGTATATTTATCCACAATACTTTAACTGCTGATACCAGTAGGCCTTGCAACAACACACACACACACACACATATGTATACATATATTCTAATGTTTTCATTCTTCAGGCATTGAATGTTGCCATGGTTATTTTTTTGAAGCGATAGCAGCTGCACCTATTAACCTTTAAACTCAAGTTGTTGCTGCAGTTTAATGCCAGCAAAAAAAAAATGGGAGTTTCAAGCAATCAATGAATCACGTATTCGACTTGATTAATTTTTCAATTGTTATATTTATTTTTTTAGATAATTAAGGTATTTATGAAATCTCATCAACGTGTATTTTCGAACGGCATATTTACAGAAACTACTAGAGGCTATCGTACACACTTGGCCCCTGTCTATCACTTTTTATTTGCGATCTCCTTCTCTTAGCAAATACTCTCTCTTGAGCTGCCTTTATCTGCTTCTTCCTGTGTTTCTCTTGCGTCAATTCACATGGTTCAGATGGCACCTCAATGAGATTTCTAATCATTTGTCTCAATTTGTGTAAAGCATCGGCTAAATTTAATTGCTGCGATCTTGTCAGATCAGACTTGATTATTAAATATCCATTTTTATTTATCTGATTTGGATGCTGCGAATACATTGACAACGTGGAGTAAAAAATTTGCAGAATACATTGGATAATAAGATGCAAAGTATTTAAAGACTCCTAACCTTTTCCAATAATTTTTCTTTTATTTCATTGGACAACCAGGATGCATCCTCGACCTTGAATCTCAAATCCACTTTTGTGCTGACCCGATTAACATTCTGACCTCCTGGACCACTACTGCTGGAATACGTCACATCTATTTCTTTTATAGGAATATAGCCGCTAAACTTTGCAGATGGATCTTTGGCTAACTGAAATCAGGAAAAGAGCACACAAGCAAGACATAAAAATTGCTCGAACGTTGCTTGTATAAAAATTCATGATTCGCTTTGAACTTACAAAATTTGGTGTACTCAAATTTAAATTGCTTTTTGGATACAGATTTTCCAAGCTATAAGCGCTTTTGTATGATAGAGTTCTTCCACGAGCACATAATAAGCTTTTGTTTGTTAGATCGTTCTTCAAAATTTTCAAAAACTGTTGTCCTATGTGATTCATGATTTATTTTTAGATAAATAAATTTTCTTACTCGAACTTGGAAATATCATTAAATTAAAAGAGTAAGCAGAGAAAGCTAGGTTAATTTTGAAGCACCGCACTTGATGCCCCCCCCCCCCCCCACCCGGCGCACCACACGCGCAGATCCAGCAGCTGGAAACGTCCGGAACCGGGACACCGGACCGAAACGAGGAATGTCGAAAAGAGCGCGTATAGATAATATAAGTAAGTATTATAGTCCGAACGTCTACTGATGCGAGTGATGGGGTTCCGTCACTTTTTTTCGATGCTCTTTGCAGATATAGACCAACTCTAGAATGAGGATTGTACAGATATGTTGTTGGGTTTTCTGAGTTCGCAACTTTTCAGAATTCTCGCTATTCGCAAGATAAAAAGGCTTATTGGAAAAATGTAGTCAACTATTTTGACCAAGAATAAAAAAAGGAATAGTAATAAATGTATAAATATATGTATGTAAATCTGTCAGATAATGTCTGAGGATAGCAGACGCGTGGCTATAGTAGTTTCACAGGTTTTTGATTCAGTGAAATGTAAACTGCTCGAAAAAATATTTGTAATGGTCGACCGTGAATTATAACGCGACGATCTCAGCTCTCGTCCATCGTATTGATGACGCGCAAACTTTTAATCTATTCTTCGTAATTTTGAGGTGTAGAAAAACACTGCCGGGAGGCATAAACCGCAAAAACAGGATGCGATACGTGATCGAGAGAGAATGTCCATCAGCGTATAAGTGTAGGATAAGGAATCCTGCGCGCGAATTTCGTTGCAATTTACTCGTTATAACAAGTGCAAATGGTGAAATGTTAAATGATAAAATGTATCTCGCTGATTTCATGGTAGCGGTGCGCGGGCTAGATCTCTCGAGAAAAGAGTAGGTATGCGCCGAATTTGAGTAGTTTCAGTGGTTGCAGCAGCGCCGAGCGCGTACCTATAGGTAGCGAGCTGAGAAGCCTGATGCGCGCAGGCGAATGCCGGCTAAGTACAGCCACTTTTCTTCGCTATTTTCTCGGCGTATCGCGCTCACGATGGCACGGTTCTCGCATTCTCCTCGAATTGCCAAATCTTAGCGGCTTGTTTGCGCAATGGAGCAGAAGAAAAGCCAATGCTAAAAAGCATGCGTCAAATTTTTCAGAAGTTGTATCATATGTAACAGTTTATATTGTAATGCGCTCAACGGAACTAAATACTTTTATACTTGTACGCGTTTACGCAATTACCTGATGCGTTTTTCAATCGAAATTTAACCGGTTACGCGCGCGCAGGAAACGCTAGTTTAGAGACTGCAATTATGAGCTATAATTATAAGAAAAGCGCGTGGACGCGCGCGAAGAGAAAGAAAAGCTCGTAATAGCATAATGTATCACAAAATGCGTGCGCGCGCACACTCTTACGTAAGATTTATAACTCTTTTCGAAATTGCTGCGGGCGTAGCCTAATTCAGTTGCGGATGTATATATAGTAGTAATGTACATGCATATAGTGTGCAGTATAGATAGGGGAGAGAATCAATGAGCGATCGGTAATTACGTCGCTCGCATCGCCCATAGGCCATACCTAAGCATGCGACGCAGCGATCACGTCGCGCAGTCGCGCAGGCATGCGCGGCATAGCTCGAGGTTGTTTGTAGCAATAATGACGCACACATGTATATACACGGTACACACATATAAGAGAGCGCGCGCGCGCGCGCATCACATGACGAGAGGAGGAAGGCATCTCTCTCTCTCTCCGACACTTTCACTAAGTCCCGTGACTCGGCCGCCCCCTCGGACCACCCCTCCCCTCGCCGCCAGTCGCTGCTATGCCCCTCGCGCCCCTGGCCTCCTTATGCCTTATACGCGAACGTGAGGCCCGACGCAGTCAGCGCAGACGGCGCAGACACACGGTACGGCTAGTGTAACGAGCGCGCGGCGAAAGTAAGTATACATGCCGCGCGCGAGAGAGAGAGAGAGAAGAGCGCTCGCTGCAGCTTCTGCCCGATGCGATGCCTTATTGCGCCGGCGCTTCCTCCGCTGCGGGAGACGCAATCCGCATTATTCTATAATACGAGATTTTGCCTGTTGGTACTTGGTCGTGTCGAATTGACAGAAGAATGAATCGCGCACATACTTGGACAAAAATGTAGTGTACACCTATTATAGCCGCTACCTAGACGGCGCTACTTACACAGGGTCGCAGAGCAAATAAGGAAGAAATTTTCGAGAAGCTAATGCGCGCGCGTGTAGTGCCGCCAGCGATGCTGTCGTCATGCCGCAAGTAAACACGGCCGCGTCATTGAAAGAGAGTCGCCTAATACCGCATTTGAAAACCAACGCAGTGGAATTTGCAGCATCTACGTATTGACAGGAAGTCGGGGTGCAGTTCCTCGCATGATCCAATCCCGTACTCGGCTCGCACTGCGCACTCTTTCCTTCCTGCTTTTCTCCGAGGACGTTTGTGCGCAGGCTGCTTGTTTTGGCTTGAGCGTTGAGGCAGGGCAAATCAGTCGGATCGGCAAGCAAGTGCGCAAAGTCTCCCTGGGAGGAAGAGTAAGGAACGCAAAATTCTTCCCGTAGTCGCGGCGAGGAGGCTGCTCATATTACAGCTGCGCTGCAAGAGCTGCACGCGGCATGAGCATACACGCTGCATTATTGTGTGGCGTAGGTAGGTAAGGAAAGAGCTGCGGGCGCGCGATCTCTCCTCGTGAAAGCAAGACGGAGACTGCCGCCGCTGCGGGCTGCTGCTGCTGCGCGGAGCGAGACAAAAGAACTAAGAAGCAAGCCCGCGCGCGCATACACGCGGCTCAACCCCATACCTATCGCGATTCGCGAATCCCTCAATGGGCGACGCGCAGGGATGAGGGGCACATAACACAGTGGGTGCCGCTTTCGCCCGAGTCGAGCGCGCGCGCGCGAGAGAGAGAGAGAGAGAGAGAGAGAGAGAGAGAGACGCGGAAGGACCTTTCTTTTCTCGCACCTTCTTTTCGCGCGTGCGAGCCGCGCGACGCGGGTGGCTGCATCCGATGCGAGGCGTCCGGCGTGTGGGCCAAGCTCCACTCCGAGTATCAGCAGCGCATCAGCTCACCTGTGGCTCTGTAGCGCGCTCGCACACACATAGCCGCACGAGCTGCGGACAGGTAGACTCGCTTGCTCGCAGAGGAGAGGAGAGGAGGGCATTTTCGGCGTCGCGCCGCGGCTCTCTCGAGTAGGCTCGCGCGCGCGAGAGCACGGAATTTCTTTCACTCTCTCGCGAGCTGCCGGCCGAGACTGCGCTGAGAGAGCGAGAGCGAAAGCTGTAGAGCCTCAGTTGCGAGCGGCGGTCGCCCGAGCGCCACGGTTTTGCCTTTTCACGCGATGTGCAGTCTGAGCACTTGATCGTGCCGACTCTGCCGGTCCGTCACCTCGCGATTTTTCTAGCGAATCTTCCCGCGCAAGCGCGCGCGCGCGCCGGACGCCCAGCGGCCAGCGACCAGCGACCAGCGACCAGCGACCAGCGACCAGCGACCAGCGACTCGGCGCCGAGAAAGTGCTTTTCTCAAAGTTTCTCAGAACCCGAGCGACGCCGCAGCCCCATTCAGCATCGAGAATGAAGAGCGCCGCGTTTCTCCGGTGAGTATCCTCCTTTCTTCTGATTTCCGCGCCCTGCTACAACTTTGCCGAACTTCTGGAGCGCCGCAACCGGCG
The DNA here is from genome assembly GCA_037356405.1 of Nasonia oneida. Taxonomy (NCBI): domain Eukaryota; kingdom Metazoa; phylum Arthropoda; class Insecta; order Hymenoptera; family Pteromalidae; genus Nasonia; species Nasonia oneida. The sequence goes on from JAZHPH010000001.1 coordinate 29,659, forward strand.
CCTGCGTGCAGCTGATCCCGGATCGCTGACTGACCCAGTGACACGAATTAGCGCGCACCGCAGCTAAACGCTCGGTGCACATCGGACATTGTTTATTCAGCCTTGGCTATTTCTCCGCACAGTCCACGTCCGTACGCTCCGCGCGGAGAAAGCATTTGGCTCTTCCACTCGTTGCCGCGCGGCGTGAAAGTTCCCCCGATACGCACGCACACGACTGCGGCGCAGTTTATCATAAAAAGAGCACACGTGCGGACGATTCGGATTCGCGCGAGGTCGCCTTATGCAATTCCGCTGCACGCTCCCATAAGCGCCAGAGCACCGGCGCACGGGTGGATTCGGCTCGGCTTCCAGCGCGCCGCGTCCAGCGCGACGATGTCCGCGAGCATGTCGTACGCGCGAGCCGAATTCTTCCGTTCGACGCACTCGTGAACTTTCTCCCGGCGCTTTCGAGCGTCTGTCGAAAATGAGAATTCGTTCAATCGAAGTGGGAAAATAACGGCATTCGTAATGCTTGCATGCCCCGTATGAATTACGCGATCGGTCGACAATGCGCCGTGGAAATCGATCCGGCGCGCTTGATAAAAAGAGAGATAGGGAGAAAGTGTGCGCGGCGGGGAAAAATAAAAAAGGAACCGGCCAAAAAGGGGGAGCGTAAAATTAGCACGTACGTGTACATGCCCACGCGCGCGCACACACACGCACACGCACGCACAGAGTCGGCCGAGTCAATAGGACTGACAAAAGTTGGCCGATGCGGGCGCATTTCAGTAGGCGAATTAAAATTTACAACAGCACTGCAGCGCTCTTGCAGCTGGGGCAACGGATTCGCAGCTTTTACTGCGTGGTATTTTCCATATCGTACCCGTGACATAAGGCTTCTTCGCGGAATGCCATAAATTGTGCCGATTGTCTCTCGCAGGATTGGGAGCGCGAGAGCGCGTCGCGCCGTGGAAACGCAGGCGAATTCTTCGTTAGTTCAATTTCATCCGTTGAGGCTGACTTTGTTCGCGGAAAAACGACTCACGGCGCTTGCTCGCGCGCGGATATGCAATTTCACAATTTTTCTTACTCATTGCTACTGCTGCGGACGTAGTGCCTAACCTCGTTATCGCCTAGGTCAGGGACAAACGACACTCTGCGTGGACGTTGACAGGAAATTTTCTTTTTTTCCGTCTTTTTGCTGCTTCTTCTATGCTAATCATGCTCATTGCTGCTCTGCAGCGGATAGCTTTTGTTTGCTTTAATTGCTTTGCTTCGTTTTCTCTCTTCTCCCAAATGGATGCCGTGCGATGAGACATGAGAGCATCGTTCGCGAGCAGAGGTGTTGCGCACCGCTTCGGGCGCAATTCGCTCTGCGCGCTGACGGCGCTGGGAAAAAACGGACGCGTTTTACGGAAAGGTAAGGCTAATGTCCCACTTGTATCAGCTGTGGCTTTGGTCACTCGGGAACTTTTCTCAAAAAGCTGTATGCTCGCGCGTAGATTCAGGCGTTCGGATGACGGATGGGAAAACCTCGGGGAAAACCGATCCGCCGGCGCGCTATCTGGCGTAACAATCGGATTCATTGGAATTTATCGAGTGGATTACGGCATCGCGCGCGGGAGATAAAAGCGGCCACCTGTCTCTCATCCCGACGGCGGCGGACGCTTAGGTAATCGGAAAGGAACGGCTCGCGAGTCGAGAAGATTCAACTGGCACGAAGACGCCGAGTCAAGGAGAACCGCTTGCAGCCGGCTGCACGCCGATCGATTCTCCGCACTTGAAATTTCGATGGTTTCCAGCTCGAGGCGCCAGCAGCGGGAAAATAAACAAGCGCTGGCCGCGCTTTCGAATTCCGAGACACGATCGCTATATAATGTGCTCCATTCCATCCCAGCGCATCCCGTAGATTGCCATCCGTCGAGTGCGGACGATGACTTTCCTTTCTTCCATTATATTTTCGCCGTTGCGAAAGAGGGACATTTCTCGGCGTACGCGGCCGGCGGCGGGTCAAGGTTGCGAAATTCAGGCTCGAAATTGCGCCTCGCGCACATCACCCGTTCTACTTGGTCATTATAAGGAGCCTCGCGCTTTCGAAACGGCCTCTAGAGGCAAATGATCCGGCCGTGCGACGCGTTCTCGCATCTCGATGGGACTTTGGGAAACATAAACAGTGTGTGAAAAGTCCGAGCGAAAGAGAAGGAGCCGATGGAAAAAGCGATCCCGGAACTGCGCCAGCGGGCCAGCCGTTTGGGCGCGCGTGACGCACGAAACGCTCGACACGCACTCGCCGGCAGCTACTCCTCTTTGCGGATTTCGCTTTTTTCTAACCGGTTTGAGCAGCTCGAGCGCGCATGAAAAATTCATAGTCCCGGCGGCGGCGGCGGCGCGAGCCCAAAGTCCGGGGAAGCGTCGGAATCGTCATCGCGAGAGAGGGAGAGGGTTGCGGAATAACCCATGAGAAGAAGAAACGAACGCGGCCGCTAGGCTATTGGCCAATAGAGCGCGCCGAGAAACGGCTGTTCGTTCGTTCGAGCGCGCGGGGCGGATGCGGCGGCGGATGCGGCGGCGGCAGCCGTATCCACTTTCACCCGATCGCGTGCGCGGCGGTTACGGCTACCCGTAGGCTACTCGTTGCCGCGCGTCTACTTCCTCGAGCGCGCGCCGGGAGAGCGGGAACGGGAGCGACCTGCTGGCTATGTTTTCATGCGTCCGCTCGGCACGCATCTTTTGAGCCGGCGCCGGCGCGCGCCGCTTCACTGGATACGGACCGTGCCTGCTCAGACCGCGCTCGTTGCACGTCAGATGTTTTTACTCTGCCTGGAAAAATGTGGAAAAAACCGCGCACACGCGCAATTATTTCCGAAGGCAATTTCAAGTAGTAAAAGTTACGCTTGCAGCCGCAAGATATGATCGCCGCGGTGAAGTAATTGCGCCAGGTATACATGACGCGAAAATTAACATTGACCAAGTCCATAGCGTAGTGCCGGTATCGCCGCTACCAAGGATCGTTATTCGACTAGCGCGAGAAATAATTTTCGGCGCATACTTTCGCACAAATAGAATGAACGTGCGTGCCTGCGAAGATTCACCGCGCAGGAGAAGCAAGATTTCTCCTGCCATGCGCGTGTACGCTGCTCCGCACACTGAGGGCTTCCGAGAGCTGACCCACTGACACTGAATTATCGGTTCGCCGGGAGAGCGCGAACGAGTCTCGCTTGCCTCGCTTCTCTCTCTCTCTCTCTCCCTCGCGACGAGTCGTGACTTTTCGAATAGCGGCCTTTTTATTTTTGATGCGAGCGGTTCCAGGTTTTTCCTGTCATACGAGGGAAAAGTTGTTGATGAAATTGCGGCGTTCGAACCGATTGTACCACGGGTCTGAGCTGTATAGCGTGCGAGTATATAATACGACGAAGGAGAGTGCAGTTCTATAGGTGAAAAAGAGAAACGGCGCGTCGGAAAAAGAGCCGCGGGGGACACCGGGAAGGCGGAAGAAATAGCGCGTGCTTTACACGGGTATAGAGGTGTGTGCAGCCTCGGGCGGCTACTCGATAACTGGACCGAGTACCGACCCTGGACTTGAGTCACTTGAGAGCCTGCTGCGCGATGCGCGCGCTTCTCTCTCTCTCTCTCTCTCTGTCCGTGGCCTATGCAAGCACACACGACTACACAAGATCGCGGCGGCGCCCGAGGCCAAACTTGATCTCGCCGCCTTTGCCCCATAATCCCACAATTATGGCCTGTACGTCGATTTAAATTTCAAATGCGAAGCAATCGATTGACCGAGCGCCCATTCTGTTTCAGAACCAGCTTGGCCTTGCTGACTCTGGTTTATTCGGCATCCGCACTTTCCCCGCTTGATCGTCGACTATTCGACATTTCCGGTAAGTGTTTCAGCCATGTTCCAAATTGAGAATTGACTTTGAAAAATCTAATACATCTGTGATGACGCGCTGCTTCAGATTACGTATATGGAGTAGACTATGACCTGCAGGCTCGAGCGCGCGCTGCGATAGAAGCCGAGCGGTTCACCCTTCAAACGAGCCAGCGCAGGTAAGTGTCTGCACTTTTTTCAAAGCCACACGAGGTACATTAAGCGGACTAGCAAAAAGCATCAACTCGCACGTTGGAAAGGCAAACTTCACTGCTCGGCGAATAGGAGAGGATAGGATAAGCGAGCACGCCGCCGCCCGCGAGACCCGCGCATAGTTTATTATTATTATTATTCCGCGATGCTGAACCGCTTCTTGTGAACGCGCCAGACGAAATATCTCGCACACTTGTGAGCTACAGAGGCTCCGTAGCTCACATGCTCGTATTATATGCAGCCCGGCGCGACTCTAACTCCCTATAAGAAAAGAGCAAAGTATTGGACGGCTAAGCGCTAAGAAAGCGCGCGTATACGGCTGAGAACCAATAAGCCAGAGAAACTAGGAAGTGACTGGGCCGCGCGCAACTCTTGACGAATTGGAGAGGCGAAAGGAGGGGTCGTTATTAAAAATAACGCGGAAGAGCGCTTATATACCTCTACGTGCATGTACCGCGTCTATGCGTTGTATGCGTGAGTGGGCCGGCAGCTCGCATATGTAGATCATCTTGGCGCACGGGCGGAAAAATAAAATCCAACTTGGCGTTTATTTTGATTTTCAATAGTTACTCAACGCGTATTACGTGTGCAGCGTGATGTAGAACGATGTCGGGCTGATTTGCATGTAACGGAGCTGGAAATGAACTTTCTAAAAAAAACGGAGTTTATAAATTTGGAATTCCATAAGCACGCCAGCGCGCTACATTAATCAGCTAGTGTGGGCAGTCCGATGTAACGTTATTTTCGATTTCGGTACTTATGATGAATTATCCTCGGAACTGCTTTCTATATCGGAGAGAGATTTCAAAATCATATAATAAAAGGAGGCGCATCACACGGCCTACATGCGTATAAATTATTCGGTTCTCGTGCGCGATTAAGATGTAAATTATACAAACTTTGCTTCCGGTATTTATTCACTCTCTCTATACACACACACACACACACCTGCCTGTGCTTGCCTATGCGCAACATCGATATAGAAGAAAGACTCGAGTGGGGCAATGCGCCCGCTAATTGATAATAATATATAAGCTGGAAGACAATAAAGTGCTGCGCTGGTGAAGGAACGGCTGCAGACGAATGCAGAGAATCCGGAAGTAAGTCGTTTGAAGCTGTCATTATAATGACCGAGACAGATGCAGTTCTTGTCGGATTGTGCTATCGTCGCCGCGATGACGCTCGAGCATCCGATATGCAAGAAAACGTCGGAGCGAGGGGGGAAGGAACGCTCGCGTGCAGGCTCTCGATTTCCTGCTCAGCTCCCGCGTGTTTCTTCACAGATAGCTCTCGCGATGCTGCACGTATTCGTATGGGTACAAGTACTAATGGCCGGCGTTTTCTCCTTTTTTCATCTGCAGGCAGCAGCGCGCGGAGCAAGAGCCGTGCCGCGTCAGGCAGGACCGGCCTTGCCCGCCGAGCAAGTACAGGACGCCTTCCGGGGCCTGCAACAATGTGAGACACCCGGCCTGGGGCGCCAGAGGATCGCCCTACCTCAGACTACTGCCGCCCGCTTACGCCGATGGTGAGTTCTCGTGTTGTGTATAGGACACAAGCTATCGCAAGCATTGCTGCAGCTGCACGCGAGCTGGAACCGGCATATGCGCCGGGGAGGCAGAGAGCAGCGGCGGCGGGTCACGCGCTCGCGAATGGAAAGTGAAAATCGGAACGCGCGCGATTAGAAAAGGCGGATTAGCAGGCTGCAGCTCGCAAGCCTCGCTCGATGTCGCAACTTTGCCGTGACATGTCCGCCTCGAGTCCGCGCGCTTGCATCGTCGCCGTATCACACTATAAGTTACAAGTTTCACTTTTCCTGCCTAGCTCTTTTTTTATTCATTTATTTATCCATCGGCAAGTTTGCGCGAGCAACACACAATATCGATCCTGTTAAGAAAGTTCGAGAAATTGCATAATACGTCTCTTGCATCGTCGGCGCGCGCGGTTATGCGGTTATATGTGTGTGTGTGCGTGCGTGTGTGTGCCTGTGCATAGGAACGTCCCGCGCGCGGAGCCAGTACTCGAGAGAGTCAGTTTGGCGCGCGTAACGGCATTATCTTCTGCAGTGATTTCTAATCGATCAACGCGTCAAGTGTGCCCATCGAAGGCAATAAATACGATGGCCAGATGCACTGAAACGCGCGAATAGCAGTGAGCGTCATGACTATTGTCAAGCCAGAGATAGCTTGGTGCGAATTTGACTCTCTTCGGCATAATTGTTGCACACGAGTCGCGTGAAAAGCAGACGAGCCGAGCGAAAAGAAGCCGAGTAAAAAGAAAAAACGTCGAAAGTGAGATCGGGCAAAGAAGAATAAGTCGAGACCTGAAAAATAAGAAAGCTGTATTCGAAAGAGAGAGAGAGAGAGAGAGACGAACGTGCACGCGTGCTTCCTCTTAATCTTTACTCAGTTTGTATTCCCCTTCTCCATTCGCTCGAGGCGCTGAAGCGTTATGTAGGTATAAGTATACACGCGTGCGCGGACGACCTCGAATCGATCGAACCGAAGACGGCCTTTTCCTCGTGCCTTCACTTTTTTGGCCGATCAAAACACTGCCGCATCAATCGCGAGATTCCTGTTCCTCCCTCCCTCACATTTGATTTTGCTTTTCGAACGAAAACGTGAACGTAGATAGCTCTTTTCTAAATTCAAAATTTCTCCTCAAACATGCAGCGCTCCCGAGAAAGCCCTCGTCAGCTGCGGACGGCTGACGAGTGCGAGTATCGGCGACGCGGAGCATAATGATAAACCGCGACCTTGACGAATTTCAGGCCTGAGTAGCCCGCGGCTGTCGGCGAGCAGGCAGCAGAGCTTGGCCCCGGCCTGGGAGGCGAGCGCGGCGGTGCGCGCGGCCCTGGCATCCGGCTCCGCGACGAGGCCGGCGCTGCACGAGGGCCTGAGCAGCCTGGCCGGCGTCTGGTCCGAGCTGGTGCTGCGCGACATCTCGGAGCCCGTGCGGCCCAGCCGTCGCCGAGCCGAGGACTGCTGCGGCTCGCGCAAGCCGGCCCACCCCGAGTGCCTGGCCGTCCGGGAGGGGCAGCAGGGCCGCTGCCTCGAGTACTGGCGCACCGCGCCGACCCTCAGCGCGCACAGCTGCCACTTCGAGGCGCGCGAGCAGATGAACGGCGCCTCCGGCTACCTCGACGGCTCGGACATCTACGGCAACAACGACGACCGGCTGCACAAGCTCAGGAGCTACGAGCGCGGCCGCGTCGACATCGAGCAGTGCGAGCTCTGCGCCCGCGGCAACCACAGCCTCGGCCACCTCTACCGGGCCGTACTCGCCGAGCACAACCGCATCGCCGAGGAGCTGGCCTCGCTCAACCGGCACTGGGACGACACGAGGCTCTACCTCGAGGCTCGCCGCGCCGTCGTCGCTCAGGTAGCATTCTATCGAGTATATATGTCTGTATTCGCGCACATCTCGTATAGCCCGCACTAACCCGCTACTGCCACGGCGCGCGCAGCTCCAGCACGTGACGATGAACGAGTTCGCGCCCAGCGTGCTCGGGGAGGCCGTCCACGCCGACAGGGAGCTCAGCCCGATGAGCAGCGGCTTCTACACCGGCTACTCGTCGACCAACCGCGGCGGGGCCTTCGACGCCGTGGCCCTGGCCGCGCTGCAGGCCCTGACCTCGCTCAGGCGCGCCGAGAGCTCGGCCCTGGGGGCGCAGCTCGCGCTCCCGGCCAACCGGCTGAGCCTCGAGCTGGCCGGCGACGAGTCCGCGCCGCCCGGCTGGGAGCCGAGCGCCCTGCTCGTCCACGCCGCCCGGGAGCACGGCATGCCCGGCTACGTCGACTACGCGCACTACTGCTCCGGCGGCCAGCTGCAGCTGCGCAACTTCAGCAGCCTGTCGGCCAGCCGGCTGATGCGGCCCGGCGAGGCCCAGCTGCTCGAGAGGAGCTACGCCGGCCGGCTGGAGGACGTCGACCTGCTGCTCGGCGGAGCGCTCGAGGCGCCGAGCGAGGGCGCGGCCGTCGGGCCGACCTTCCTCTGCCTCCTGCGCCAGCAGCTGATCAAGCTGCGCAACTCGGACCGCTTCTGGTACGAGAACGACATCCCGCCGTCGAGCCTCAAGCCCGAGCAGATCAGCGAGATCCGCAAGGTCTCGCTGGCCGGCCTGCTCTGCGGCTCCTCGAGCGGCATCGGCCAGATCCAGCCCAAGTCGTTCATCCAGCAGGACCCCTACCTCAACGCGAGGATCGGCTGCGAGCAGCACCCGCGGCTCGAGCTGTCGGCCTGGAAGGAGGAGCCGGCCGAGGGGGAGCCGATGCCGGCGGGGGCCCGGCCCCATCGGCCCCTCCCCGGCAACCACATGACCGCCGAGGCTAGCGCGGGCGACGGCGACCGCGACGAGGACGCGGCCTCGATCGCGGCCGAGATCAACGAGGACGTGCTCCGCGCCGCGATCAGCAGGGCCGAGCAGGAGCTGCTCGAGCGCAAGCAGCTCGAGTACAACTCCTGGCTGCAGCAGCGCGTCGCCGACCCCAAGTCGCCCCAGGGCACGGCCGCCAGCTTCTCCAAGGCCAACAGGGACGCGCTCCTGCTGGCCAACTCGTCGATCCTCTTCGAGCTCGCCACCAACGAGCTCGTCAACGGCCTGGACGGGCTGAGTCGCAGGCGCAGGCGCAGGCGCAGGAGGCGGCAGGCCGCCGGCTTCGACGCCGCCGGCGCCGACAACGTCCTCGGCGGCTTCGGCATCGGCATCGGCAACGAGTTCAACGACATCCTCCAGAACGTCGACGTCTCCGGCCTGATCCCGCAGCAGCACAAGATGCCGACGAACCACGAGGAGATCGACTGCCCCGTCGAGGACGGGCCCTGCGACCCGACCTCGGCCTACCGGACCTTCTCCGGCCACTGCAACAACCTGCGCAACCCCAACCTGGCCAAGTCCCTGACGACGTTCGCCCGACTCCTGCCTCCCGTCTACGAGGACGGAGTCTCCAAGCCGAGGACGAGCTCCCTCGTGACGGGGCTGCCCCTGCCGAATCCCAGGACCATCTCGACCGTCATCCACCCGGACATCTCGAACCTGCACAACCGCTACACCCTCATGGTCATGCAGTTCGCCCAGTTCCTCGACCACGACCTCACCATGACGCCCATCCACAAGGGCTTCGCCGAGTCCATTCCCAGCTGCAGGGCCTGCGACTCGGCGCACACGGTCCACCCGGAGTGCAACCCCTTCCCCGTGCCCGCCAACGACCACTACTATCCCCAGGTGAACATCAGCACCGGGGCCCGGCTCTGCATCCCCTCGATGAGATCGCTGCCCGGGCAGCAGCAGCTCGGGCCGCGCGAGCAGATCAACCAGAACACCGGCTTCCTCGACGCCTCCGCCGTCTACGGCGAGAACCACTGCATCGCCAACGTGCTCAGGAGCTTCAACGGCCGCATGAACATCACGAGCCACCCGAGCCGGGGCAAGGACCTGCTGCCCCAGTCGCGCACCCACCCCGAGTGCAAGGCCCCCTCGGGCTACTGCTTCATCGGCGGCGACGGTCGAGCCTCCGAGCAGCCCGGCCTCACGGTCATGCACACCCTCTGGGTCAGGGAGCACAACCGCGTGATGGAGGGCCTCAGGGCGGTCAATCCTCACTGGGACGCCGAGAAGCTCTTCCAGGTGAGCTTGTTTTCCTCTCTCTCTCTCTCTCTCTCTCACGCACTCTATAATACTCATAACGTACGCTTATATCATCTTAAACCTACACTTAATCGCTCGCGACGATCGCAGGAGACCCGCCGAGTCATCAGCGGCATGCTGCAGCACGTCACGTACAACGAGTTCCTGCCGCGCATCCTCGGCTGGAACGCCGTCAGCCTCTACGGGCTGAAGCTGCTGCCCCAGGGCTACTACAAGGAGTACTCGCCCACCTGCAACCCGAGCGTCCTCAACGAGTTCGCGACGGCGGCCTACCGAATCGGGCACTCGCTGCTGCGGCCCCACCTGCCGCGCATGGATCGCAACTATCAGAATGTCGACCCGCCGATTCTGCTGCGCGACGGCTTCTTCAACCCCGACATGCTCTACCAGCCGGAGATGATCGACGAGATGGTCCGCGGCCTCGTCTCCACGCCCATGGAGACGCTCGACCAGTTCATCACCGGCGAGGTGACGAACCACCTGTTCGAGCAGAAGGGCATACCCCACTCGGGAGTCGACCTCATCGCCCTCAACATCCAGCGGTCGCGCGACCACGGTCTGCCCGGCTACAACAGCTACAGGGCTCTCTGCAACCTCAAGCGCGCCACGAGTTTCGAGGACCTCTCGAGGGAGATGGCGCCCGAGGTGATCGCCAGGCTCAGGAGAGTCTACAACACGGTCGACGACATCGACCTCTTCCCCGGTGCGTATTCTCCCCTCTCCATATAGAGCTGCCTCGGCCCGGCCAATCGACCTCGCGCCTAACTGCCTTCGAAACGCCCGCAGGTGGTATGAGCGAGAGGCCGCTTCAGGGCGGACTGGTCGGTCCGACGTTCGCCTGCATCATCGCCATCCAGATGAGGCAGGCGCGCAAGTGCGACCGGTTCTGGTACGAGACCGACGACCCCAACATCCGCTTCACGGAGCACCAGCTCGCCGAGCTGCGCAAGACGACCCTGGCCAAGATCATGTGCGAGAACATGGATCACCACACGGACATGCAGCGCGCGGCCTTCGATCTGCCCTCGAATTTCCTGAACCCCAGGGTGCCTTGCGGCTCGATGCCCCACATGAACTTTGAGGCCTGGCGCGAGACCAGACACGGCTGCCAGATCGGCGGCAGGAACGTCGCCGTCGGCGAGTCTGGCTTCCCGACGCCTTGCACCAGCTGCGTCTGTACGGCCGAGGGGGTGAGTCCGACCAGTCTTATCCGCTTATCCGCGCGGCCACCATTATATCCATTGTCGACTCTTTCTCTATACTATCATGATCTGCGTGTGCGTGTCTAATTATTGCAGACGCATTGCGCCTCGCTGAGAGTAACAGACTGCAACCAGCTACTTCGAGAGGCCTCGAGGGAGGCGATCCTGCGGGACGACGTCTGCACTGCGCAGTGCGGATTCGTGCTCGCGGCCACGGAAGGCTCCTCTTCTGCGAACCTGCAATTCAAGTCGTCCAACAGCTTTCCCGGATTCTCTCAGCGACCAAGTAACATTCGGAATTCCTTCTCCTCGTCGTTCAACGGATTCAAGTTGCCAGATCTTTCGCAGTTCATCGGCTGATGGAACAAAGCCTGCAACTCGTCAATCGTCAAACGCAATCTACCCGCTATGCAGATGCAAAGACCATAGGGATGCAGCACGCCAGAGTACAGATATATAGCTTTTCTGCAAACCTGCAACCCAACTGTCGCTCGAGGGGCGCAAGCTAGCCATTTAAAATAATCATTCGAAATTTTCACAAGTCTATGGATACTTATTATTTCCAGTGCCTACTTGAAAACAGCACAATGAAATAACGTATCGCCTTGATTAATTTAAATAATGAACGCTACAGGTCTGGGCGTCCAACTTGTACTTAAATCGCCGAGCAAGGATGAATTAATATTAAACTTAATGTAAATATAGAATGTAAGTTTCGTATTTTTAAGATTTTTAGTGCATTTACAACGAACGTATTGTATGATTTCTTATATTATGCGAACGCAAAAGGCGACTGAAAGTCGAATTCTCAATCTCCTTTGTGAATCCTTGTAATTATGTAAGTATATAAATAGTTAATGGATAAATCGCTACAAAATATACGAATAAAATTGTAAGAATCAAATTTCATACATTGCAGTACGAGCGCTACTACTACTATTTATAGATTAGAGCAATAAGAATCGCTTTGACGAGGATTAATGTTTTTTACAAAAATTGCCGGGAGAAATGTACAATGTAAACTGTCTTGAAAAACTGATCTAGAAAAACGTTACGACACGTTAGATTTTCATTCATCTTGTATCTTGTAAACTCTTTATTAATTTTTAATTCACAAGCTTTATACATTTTTTTTATGATTAAATTATATGCTATGTATAACGTTAATAAATGTTGATGTTTATTTTTCATTGTCTGCCTATCATTACGCAAAATAATCAAGTCGCTATCACAACTCTCTGTCCAAGCAGAGAAAGTTAAAAACAAGATATCTTCACATGTTTATTTACACAGAATTTAGCCTTGAACACTCGATTGAACTTGAAAAATACTATGAATGTATGAAATAAAATCGTTTCTTTCTTTCAAATCTCAGTCCGTCCTCATCAATTTTTCGGAAATTTTGTTTGAGAACTCACTTGCATGTTTGTAGTATAATCAACCCGTGTTGGCCCACTCAAATCTCAATTGGCAGTCACTTCTTGCTTGTTATTTATTATGCTAGTACTTTCTTGCGCTGAAGGCTGCTCAACGCAACGCCACAGCCCATAAGTTTTGCCAACAGTAGTCTGCCACAGTCTCAAGGTTCCATCTTCTGAACCACTCGCATACAGTTCACCATCCGGAGAAAAACGTACGCAATGTATGGGACCAAAATGTCCTTTAAAAGATTCTGAAATATTTTGCAAGATTTAACATTAGCTAAAACAATTATCCCTATTAGACATTTTAAATTACGTGCAAACATTGAATTACCTATTTCTACACCTGTAGTATAGTGAAACTTGTACATTTTCAAGTCCTCGCCTCCGCAAACGAATATACTGTTGTCCGGATGTAAACTGGCGCTATTTACCTGTGTCGGTACGGTGAACTCTCGCAGCTTGGTCAACCTGTGTGAAATAGGCAAAAGTTGAATCTTGTGCACATTAGCGATTGCACAAGTGTATGATCTTAAGATAGTTATAATAACCACACTCACTCTTTACTATCCCAGAAGGTAACAATATTAGAGTGAGTTGTTGTGATAATCTTTCCATCTTTGGACAATTCCATAGATCGTGGGATGGCTGGGAATTCAAGTTTTTTAACTTCTAGACCACTACTTCTATCCCAAACTCTCAAAGTCTTATCATCTGCGCAAGTTATAAGTAGTTTGTCATTGTCAAAGAAAGTTGCATGTCTGATACCACTGGTGTGTCCAGAAAAAACCTATCAAAGTAAATATGCATGATTTTTGTAATTTATTGCATTGAATGTTATTGTAAGCTATGAAAAAAATGTATAAGCTTCTATTGGGATTTTCACAAATCTCACCTGTGGGTCAGCTTCTGGTTTATTCAAGTCAAAAATTCGAACAAGTTTCTCGTTAGATCCGGTCGCAAGGTATTCGGACTCTTTACTAAACTCTACACATTTGACAATATGGTTGTGTTGAAAGGAATGTAATTCTTCTCCTCTAACTGCATCCCAAACTTTGGCATTAAAATCAGCAGCTCCGGTTGCTGCTTTAGTGGCTTCTGAATTCAAAGCAACACCCCAGACAGCTCCTTTATGTCCTTCAAAGGTACCGATCCAATCACCAGTATCACCTTGTCGTAACATTGGCTTGCCATCTATGAAAGCAATTCATTGAAACAACAGTTTGCAATTTAAAATATCAACTTTTAACTAACTTAAAATCCAGTTAATACCGTTTACTCAAAATATTCATATAGTAACAAGACTCAATTTTTTCTTCTTTATAAATGTACTTGTCGAAATGTTATAGTGTAGTAATAATAAAGCTACACTCGCTAATAAATGTAAAATTCGGACCATCACCGATCCTAACCTCAAAAGCTAGTGCAAGTGAAGGAGCATGAAATTACGCGGCTCGATCATTCGTAAACTCGCTTGATACAGAAATTAAATATAAGAATATAATAATACATCACCTTTGCAAGCTGAAATCAGGTAATAGCCAGAATCTGTGACGTCCGAAAAATGAAGATGCACAACGGGCCGCGTGTGACCACTACAAGTTAACGGTGTCTGTCTTAAATTTGCCATTTCGATGAGGTTGCTGCACTTGACATTCGGAAATATTTAAACAAACAAAAGATGAATTGTAGACGATTATGAGATTTTAGGAAAAAGTAGTGACACGGGAAATTAAGAAGCTATGACTTGTGTGTTCTAAAACAAAATGCACGCATACTGAATACTGATTGGTGTGTATACTTGTGTGTGTGTGTGTGTGTGTGTGTATATATATATATATATATATATATATATATTATATAGCTCGTAGGTAGGTAAGTATGGGTACTTTGGACGTGATTCTAGACCGACGGAGCATCGTGCAAACACTGCGTGCACTTTATGTAATATCATGCAATGCAACTATATACGCGCGTACACATATGAGAGAATTATTAAAATGAATGTCGTAAATGAGACGTCCAAGTCGCCCTTTTTTCACCAGCCGACTAAAAATATTTCCCTTCATGATGAGTATAGTACGAACCAAATAATTGACATACTTGTGAGTCCAGGTGGCTCATCCTGGCGGTAAAACTTGGCTTGGCCGAAGTAGTTGGCGATTCAGCTATATATAAGAATCAGATAGCAGTAGGGATCCGTCAGTCGAGGAAGGGTAAAATTAGGGCCCTTATGTATAATAGTAGCCTATTCTGAAGCGTTGCCTTCGAGGGCCCTCAGCAGTCATCGGGCAAGCTCAGTAGCGGCTGATGGTTGGCCGGAATGGTCACCGCGGCCGAAATAGCTCAGTTGGGAGAGCGTTAGACTGAAGATCTAAATGTCCCCGGTTCAATCCCGGGTTTCGGCAAGCTGTTTATTTTTCTTTTCTTTTTTCTTATATTTCTCTTTGTCGAATAGAGAGCTTAGATGAATGAGTCGGCATAGATATATGTGCAATAAACGCAGATCGACAGAATCAGAAGGTGGATAGGCGCAGACTGCACTGCGGCAGGAATCGAGTGTCGCCGCATTAATGTCTGGAATTTCCTAGCAGCACGTTTGCAAGCCACAATTCCCGCGACAAATTGACAAATTGTCCATCCGTACGGCGGGCGGGCGATACGATATTGCATTCGACTGTTTCCCAGCGGGCTGCTCATTGTTATTGTTTAGAGAGTTATTGAGCGCTGCAGCCAGCATGGGCGATAATAAACTGCAAGCGTTGAAGAAGCGCGAGCGCGAGGAGAGGAAAAAGTCTCGCGGAAAAGTCTGCCGCAACGAGGAGTTGGGCGAGGAGGGAGGGCTCAGGGCGCGTGTCTCGGGAGAGACGGGAAAATCGATCGCGCGAGCACGTACGCGCGCACGACTATAGGTATAGCGGAGCCGCTCGCGAGGGAGAGGCTCGCTCGCAGCTCGCAGCATCCGGCCGCGCAGCGCCAGTAGCTGCGCGAGAGCAGCACCCGAAAAGCTCGGCGCGCGCGCGGACCTCGGGAGCTGGCGGAGCTCGCTCGCGAGTCGCTCCTACACATCCTCCGGCGCTCCAGCCTGCAGCGAAGAGTCGGCCCGAGGAGCTGAGGTGAGAAGCTGCGAGTTGATCTGGGAATCGATCTCCGCGACTGGAGAGCGGCCAAGCAGAGGCCAGGAAGAGGCGAGATAGAGGCCAGGAAGAGGCCACCGCGGCCATGTGAGTACAAGGCAGTCTCGCCTCTCTCTCTCTCTCTCTCTCTCGGTGCATGCACGCGGCCGCGACCATATGCCGCCCGCGAATTTCCTTCCCGACGCAGCTATTATTAGGTCCGACGGACTGCGTGGCACTGCGCCTCGTCCGAATCGCGGGCCGCCAGCACGCCTACGCGAATCGACGACTGGCTCTCGAGAAGCTCGCAACGAGGATTATCCGTTTCCCCTCGAGCCGCTCTGCTGTCCACGTACATGTATCAGTACGACCCAGACTGCCTGCACAATGCGCATACGTGTATACTTATGTTATCTTATGATTCGGGGCGTGGGTCATATTTTCTTTACGCATCGTAGAATAATCCGGACAAAGTCCGGCGCAAAAATGCGCATTCAGCAGAGAGCTATCGCGGGGCTGCGCCGGAAATGAAGGAATATCGGAGAAGTGGTTATGCTATTTCCGACGCGGCGACTTGTCCCGCCCCGTGCCACTGCGGCGCGAAATCTCCGTTGCTATTCTCTGTGTTCCAGAGCTCTCTCTCTCTCTCTCTCATCTCGGTCGAGCTCTCGGATGAGTTGCTGGCGCGAAATCGAATGAATTATAGTGACGGAGAGCGAGGCGAATTGCTAAAGTGGACTCGGAAAATCCGAATCGCGCTCGTCGGAAGCGGATGCGAATCGCGCGAATTCAATTGGCGCGAGCCGTATACTTGATGTTCGCATCAAAAGTGTAGAGCGCGTGCGACGTGTGTGTATATACCGCGCGTAAACAAAGGCCTGCCGCGCAACGGTTGCGGGCAAGAGAATGTAAACCACCTGAATGCGCGCCAAGTTCGGGAAATGAGTATCGCACGATTCGGCTGCACGGGCTTTCGCACGCGACAAGCAATTAGAGAAGAGGAATTAGGTTCGAGCGAGGTACTCTCGGAAATGAAAAGCCGACTCATCGACGATCCGAATTTTCAATTGCAGCCCTCGCGACGAGCTCGTATAGGAGATAGAGCCGTCCGGTACATGTACTGCAGCATAAACAGAGACCGAGAGTGGGGGCAACGGCAAGTCAGTCGCGCTGGCCATGGCACTGCTAGTGGAGGCTGAGGCGGCGGCGGCGGCGGCGGCGGCGGCGGCGGCGGCGGCGGCGACAGCCGGAAGGCGGCAATTTCGCGGCCAACAGCAACTAGCGAACTGACTCGAACACTCGCTGAGGCAGAGCCGCGCGGCATTCTCCGCTAATCCCGCAGCGCATCGTCCTGTACGCGTTGAACTTCAGCAGCGGCCCTCGCAGAGCCTGGGAATAGGGAGATCGGGAGGAGCTCGGCGGGGGCGCGGAGCGGAGATGCAGCCGAGGGGGCGAGTAGCGAGGCTCCGGCCGGGCCGGCTGCTGCCGCTACTCGGCCTCGTCCTGGCCGTCCTCGCGGGACTGATGCAGGCGGGAGCCGAGCGCCCGGGGCAGCGGAGGGGCGCGCGCGGCAGCCTCAAAGACCTGCAGCTGCTGCTGAAGAGCAAGCCCGGCGGCAGCCCGAGCCTCGGCCAGTGCGACTTCGACAGAGTCTGCGACTGGTTCTGGAACGCGACGGACGGGAGCTTCCAGCTGGTGAAGCCGCCGCTGCCGACCCAGCTGGGGCCCAGCACCGACGCCAGCAGGCAGCCCAACGGTCGGCTTACCTTTCATCTTGCGGTAGCTTGCATCTCGTCTCTCGTATCTCTTATCTGACCTCGCGCTCCCGATCGCAGGCAAGTTCCTCTACATGTCCGGCCCGCGCGTCGGCCAGCTGGCCTCCAGAGTCATCCCGCGCACCGGCTCCAACTGCTACCTCGAGGTCGCGCTCTACCAGGTGGCGATGAAGCGCGGCACGATAAACCTCGTCATCGAGACCTTCAACAACACCTCCTACCTGGCCAGCATGCGCTCGGGCAACGACAACGCGACGTGAGTATTCTGTCTCCCGATGAGTATTTTTCCCCGGACACGCCTGCAGCCAGTACACTCGAGACTCGCGCTTTGTCCCCACCCCCCGCTCCCCTCGCCACCCTAAGCTGGGAGACGACCAAGTTCCACCTGGGCAGCCTCAACCAGGAGTTCAGCATAATCCTGGAGGTGCAGGCGCCCTTCGACAACTCGAGCATCGCCGTCGACGACATACAGCTGGTCAACTGCTTCCCGGAGTCGCGCAGCTACGAGTGCACCGAGAGCATGTTCCGCTGCAAGAACGGCTCCTGCCTGAAGCGCGAGCACGTCTGCGACCTGACGGCCGACTGCGCCGACGGCGAGGACGAGAGCGGCGACTGCGGTAACTCGGCTTTCACTCTCACGCCTATATTGGCTGCAGTGCTATATACCATATTGGCTGCGCGACTAATTGCAACTAATTGCTGAGCAGACAAAGTGCCGGAGCACGCCAAGTGTAACTTTGAGAGCGGCTGGTGCGGCTGGTCGAACGCGAGGGACCGGCCGTTGAACTGGACGCTGCATCAGGGCCCGATGCCGAGCGAGAGGATGGGCCCCGTGGCCGACCACACCTACCGCAACAGCACCGGTAAGCCATGGCGTTCGCGCGGCTCGCGACACCTTGCGCGATATGATACTACGGTATAGGCCAATGACAATGACGATCTCGCGGTTTCGCGCGCAGGCACGTACGCCTACGTCGACATGTCGAAGACGGACCTGCAGCTGGGCAGCCGAGCGACGATCAACAGCCCGATCTTCAACCCGACGCCGCCGTACAACCAGCAGCCCGGCAGCGCCTACAGGAACTCGTGCGAGGTGCGCTTCTTCTACCACCAGTACGGCTCGCACACGGTCCCGCTGGGCCTGTACCTCGTGCAGCTCAAGCCCCAGCAGAACTACAGCCAGCAGATCTGGCGGTACGTCAAGGACAACAGCGACTCCTGGAACAGCCAGCTGGTCACTCTGCCCGACGTGCGCTACAGGTACTACCTGCAGTTCGAGGCGAGCAAGAGCTACGCCTCCAAGGCGGTCGTCGCCATCGACGACATCTCCCTCAGTCCCGAGTGCTTCGGCGTCGGTAAGGAACCGCGCACTATATATGCGTGTATATAACTAGTAACCCCACGCCCCGTCGCGGTTCGCAGGCGTACCGGCCGACATTCTCGCCGACTTCAACTACTACGACCAGAAGATTCCGCCGGAGGGCAGCGTTCCGCCGAAGCACGCCGACTTCAGCAACAAGACCAGTATGATTGACATTCAGCTTATATTACCTATATACACATACATACATGACTGTTGCGTTTTACGCGCGTTTTACGCGCGTTTTACGCGCGTTGTGCGCTCGCTCTCTACGAGAGACGCGACGCATATCCGTGGAGCGCGAGGGTAATGCGCATTGCGCGCAGCCCGAATCGAATTAACCGCCTGCTTTCAGTTGTCCGAGTGAGCACCTGCGGCCAGACGGGCAGAATCGGCCCGACGCCCGAGCAGTGCGTCGACCAGCACGACGGCTCGGACGCGCAGGTCGAGGTGCTGTCGGGCACGTCGGCGGACGAGGGCGACGCCTCGCTGCGCTTCAAGGGCATTCAGCGCTGGATCGCGCCCAGCGGTGGCTACTACACGTAAGTATGGCCCCGACCCGATCTGCGTGCGCTGCAGCGTACAGTACTGCTAAGCTACTTACTACCATGCGACGCCAATACGACAGCAAGCAACGGCAAACAATGCGAACGCGTCACGCACACACATATGTATATATATGCATAAGATATGATTGTCCTTCAATGCTCTGAGGCACGAGCGCAGTGTTTGCGTGCACGGCTTATTAACGAGTTTGCGCGAATCGCGTGTCGGCGCAGGATCATCGCGACGGGCGCACGCGGCGGGGCCGGAGCTCTCTCGATGGGCGTCACGATGGGCGCGATGGTGCGCGGCGTCATCGAGCTCGAGAAGGGCCAGCAGCTCTACTTCATGGTGGGCCAGCCCGGCACGGACGCCTGTCCCAAGGTACGCTCGGAGCTCCCGATCCGGGAGCGCTAATCGTTGGGCCGCGATCGATTAAGCCGACTCGGCGTGTACGATTGCAGAGCCTGGGCGCCAAGAACGACACGTGCTCGCAGCCGGGCGGCCTGAACGCCACCAACGAGTACGTCTCCATCATGAAGCAGGTGAAGAACATCGAGTTCCGAGACGGGGGAGGCGGGGGCGGCGGAGCGACTTACGTCTTCACCGTGAGTATGATCATCTCTACAATCTCTATAATCTATATGTCCATCTCGATGCGCCGCACAGCTCAAGCCGAACGGCGAGCAGCAGCCTCTGCTGATAGCCGGCGGCGGCGGAGGACTCGGACCGACGCAGTTCCGCGACGACGGCGTCCAGCACGCGAAGGGCGCGACTCCCCCCGACAGGGCTCCCTACAACGGCCTGTCCTTCAAGAAGAATGCCGGTATGCATGCATGCGCGTCCCGAGTCGCGCACACGGAGACTCACCGAGAACCGATCTCGCAGGTGGAGGCGGCGGCTGGATACCCTCCTCGGCGAACGGCACTAGTCACGGGGCGAACGGCATGGCGCTGAGCAAGGGCGGCATCGGCGGCATCGGCTGCGGCCCGAACAACAACAAGGGCCACGGCGACGGCGGCTTCGGCGGCGGGGGCGGCGGCTGCCTCTCCGGCGGCGGCGGGGGCGGATACGCAGGTAAGTGCGCGCGAAATCTCGATCGATTGACAGTAGCCGGCGAACGCCCGAGAACAGCCGAAATGCCGCTGTATGTCGCGCGTGATTGCGCAGGCGGGGACACCGGCCAGGTCGAGTCGGGCAACGGCGAGGGCGGCTACTCGTTCGCCTCGGCGGACCTGCTCCAGGTCTCCTTCGCGGAGAGGGCCAACGCCGGGCCCGGCGAGGTTCTCATCATCCCGGCGATAAGCGGCTGCGGCTGCGACTTTCGCTGCGTCGTCGTCGACAGGCACCTCAGCGAGACGCACTGCCTCTGCCCGGCGGGATGGCAGCTCGGCAACGACAGCAAGGCCTGCCTCAGTAAGTCTCTCCCTCTCTCTCTCTCTCTCCCTCGCGACTATTTTCACTTTTCACGCTTGCGACGATCTAATCGCGACACGATGGGCGCAGCAGTGAGCGAGCCGGACCCGCGCCACCAGACCGTCATGGTCGTCCTCATAATCGTGAGCATCGGCCTGATCATCGCCTTCTCCGGACTCTGCTTTCTGCTGTGTGAGTATCTGCTATGCGAGGACTCGCTGTGGCGTGGTTAAACGTGGATGTAGCTATAACGGTGTCGTTTCTGCGCGCACCCCAGACAACCGCTACCAGAACCGCAAGGAGCTCGAGAGGAGGCGCCAGGTCATGTTCGGCAACGGCACCGAGCTCACCTCCCTGCGCGTCGTCTCCGACAGCATGATGACCGAGTTCAACCCCAACTACGAGTTTGCCGGAAACCTCTACAGCTTCAAGGACCTGCCCCAGATACCGCGGGACAGCGTCAGCCTCGTCAAGTGAGCTCGCTATATGTCACATGGACACACGTCTATAATTGCCAGCTTGTACGTCCCGCGTGGGCTGACGCGAGCCTGACGTTTCAGACCCCTGGGCCAGGGCGCGTTCGGCGAGGTCTTCCAAGGCGTCTACAAGTACAGCCGCAGCGAGGAGCACCCGGTCGCCGTCAAGACCCTGCCCTCGGTCTCGACGTCCCAGGCCGAGGCCGACTTCATGATGGAGGCGCTGATAATGAGCAAGTTCGAGCACCCGAACATCGTGCAGTTCATCGGCATATCCTTCGACAGGCACCCGCGCTACATCGTTCTCGAGCTGCTCGCCGGCGGCGACCTGAAGAACTTTCTGCGCGAGGAGCGGCCCCGGCCGGTATATTCGTTAATTAATTAACTATACTCGTACTAGTGACCTTTATTGTAAATAAACCGCGCTGCCCCGCAGGACCGCCCGACGACGCTGACCATGCAGAGCCTCATTATGTGCGCGTACGACGTGGCCAAGGGCTGCAAGTACATGGAGGAGGCGCGCTTCATCCACCGGGACATCGCGGCGCGCAACTGCCTGCTCAGCTGCAAGGGCCCCGGCCGAGTCGTCAAAATCGCGGACTTTGGCATGGCCCGGGACATTTACCGGAGCGACTACTACCGCAAGGGCGGCAAGGCCATGCTGCCCATCAAGTGGATGCCGCCCGAGAGCTTCCTCGACGGCATCTTCACCACCAAGACTGACGTCTGGTGCGTGCGCTGCGAGAGGCGCGCAGGAGAAGTAACTAAACTAACCGACCTTCGCTTGCAGGGCGTTCGGCGTGCTGCTCTGGGAGATCATGTCCTTCGGCTACATGCCCTACACGGGCTGCGCGAATCGCGAGGTCATGTCGATGGTCACGAGCGGCGGCAGGCTGGAGAGGCCCGCGGGCTGTCCCGACCCGATCTACGGCCTAATGACGCGCTGCTGGCACCCGCACCCGGAGGAGCGGCCGAGCTTCAGCAGCATCGTCGAGCGGATAGGCTACTGCCTGCAGGTCTCAGTCTGCTGCATACTCCAGGTGTACGTGTAAGCGCGAAGAAGACAACTGACCGCGCGCTTCGCTCTCTGCTTTCAGGACCCGGACGTGATGAGTCACCCGACGCCGAACCACGACCTCCTGCCGATTTGCGAGCGGGAAATCACGATCATGAGGCCCGACCCCGAGACCGAGTGCATAAACGTGCAAGCAGACGTGAGTAGCGCAGCATTCTACCGTATCTGCACTGTGATATGTACAATATGTATTAGACTGTAAGACATTCTGCGCAGCTGGACGGCTGCGGCTACATGCAGCCGCGCCTCAGCTTCCGCCCGGCCAGGTACCGGATCGGACAGCCACCCGGCATCGTGTACGCCTCGCTGCGGCACGCCTCGGAGGATCGCGAGAAGCGCAACGGCCCCCAGCAGCAGCAGCAGCAGCAGCAGCAGCAGCAGCAGCAGCAGCAGCAGCAGCAGCCGCAGGCCAGCCCCGAGCACCGTCTGCGCCGACGCGGCAGCGGCCCGGACGAGCACGACCTCGAGGAGGTCTGCGACAACAGGGTCAGTATATCCTCGGCCGCCCGAGCCTCGCCTCGCTGACCCCGGCCCTCGTCTCGCAGGAGCAGTGCCAGCGGCTCGAGCGGCAGCCCCGCGACGGCGCCGAGGAGAAGCCGGCGGCGGAGCAGGGAGCGGCTCGCGGCCAGAACGGCAACAACGGCGAGAGCACCACGACCACCGACACCAACAGCGACTCGATATTCATGCCCTCGTCGAGGACGCCGCCGGACGCGGCCTCCTCCTCGCCCAACACGCGCGCCTCCTCGCCGAACCGCGCGGCCGGCGGACGCCTCGACAACGGCAATGCCAACAGCAACGTCAACGCCGTCATCCGCAAGAGCGCGCTCAAGGCCGCGCTGAGCCTCGACCCCAGCGCCCTGTGCCGGGGCGCGATACCCTACGAGAAGATCGCCTTCTCGCCGCCCAAGCCCCGGCTCAGCAATCCCGGCAGCGCGGAGCTCGCGAGGAAGGTACGTTAGCGACGATGTATGCAACTATACTCACTTATACTTGTCGCGCCGGCACCTCCATAACGCGCCAAGCCGGCGAATGATGTTCGCAGGACTCGCTGAGCGGTCACGAGCTGCCGCGCGAGGAGGAGTGCTCCTGCTGAGAGTCGCACGGCGGGGCCTGACGCTCCCCGGCTGCGTCGGACACCGAGACCGAGGCCGAGAGCGCCTGCCCCGGCGACTACTGCCCGCGCAGCCCCCGGCGCTCGGCCACGATGCCCGCGATCCGCTACGCGGCCGTCGCCACCTCGCCGAGATCGCCGAGATCGCGCCGCTCCGAGCAGTCCTCCGAGGAGACGCTCATCTGACCAGCAGCACTCGACCCGCTCGCCCGCTGCGCCCACACCTGCAGGCCACTCGCCTCGGACGCGCGGCCTGCAGCCTGCGGGAATGCGATCTGTGGACGATGAGTGACAGACGAAAGACAGTTACGAAGAGATGAGCCCTTTTGCCAACGAATTCATATAAGCTATATGTATGTATCTCGCCAGTGCATGTGTCGCCATGTTGTAATCTCCACAAGACAACTGTTTGTAAACAGGTAAAAAGATTTTTCACGTACGATATCTCGCTGTGCGCCTGTGCGCAATTGGGTAGGATACGCCGACGGCTCCCATGTAGCACAGCGGCATAACGATCAGCAGCGCAGCAAATGAGCTCGTTCACTCAGATCCTCCCAACGATCACAGTTGGGATTTCACATTTTTCTATAATCCTGTACACTGTACATAGGTATGTAGGATATAAACTTTTGTTAACGCAGAACCGCGCATGCGGATAAGTATACTTTGGCGACAGCGACTTGCTCGCAATGCCGCCAAAGCCAAAGTCGAATGTACGAAGACCGCCGATCCTTTGATGTTCATTTGGTAATGGAAATTACAGCAAGCATTCGTTCTCCTACTATAAACTTCATGTTCGTTTGCGATACGGTGCGTATCTTACATGTAACAGCATATATATTTTATTGACAAGCAAGCACATCGGGGGGTTGGACCCCATGCGCGGCGCGATTCTCCGCAATAACACAATAGTCAACCCAAGTAACAGCTGTAGAACAAACATTCATCCAATAATGCATTGCTCTCGTGTGCGGGCGGTCTCAACGCAGGGCAAATAGCAAACTAAGCCAAAAATAAGTAGTGCAGCGGTGCCAATGTTAGCTTGTGTCGAGCTGCAGCAGTTCCGACTCCCCGTTTGCCGTCTGCTGGTTGGAGGCAAAGCTGCGTGCCAGTATAGTGTTTATATACGCGAAAATATTTTTTTAAAATATCACCTAGTATCTCTGTTACCTTAACCGACAAAAGTATTATATTGAAGAAACTCGTCGAGTCGAGTTGCTATGGAAGAGTTACGTTTTTGCGCAGGACGACAGGGTTTTTGCGAGTTGCGAGGAAACAATGGAAAATCAGAAAAGCGTGATGCTCCTATTCAAGTTTGGAAGAATAATTTAGGCTCGATCGCGATGAATGAATTAACTTGCCTTGCGTTCTCAGTCATGAAAAAGGGTCTGAAAAGGGAAAAGACGCAAAAAAGTATAGTATAAATGACAAAAATACGTGTGAGACGGTGAGCTCAAACCGTTTATAATAGAGGCATCGAAGTAACTCGGGTTAGTTTTAATAAGTATATTATACCCGCATAAGTACCTCTTTGTATTACACATTTTAATCGGTGATTATATACACGTGTATAAAATATATAACATTATACGCATATATATATATATACACACACATACATATGCATATAAATATATAAAATTATGTAATGTGAGGGAACGGAAACTCACAGACCTCAGTCAAGGTGTACAAAATCGTAAGAAAGAACAAAGCTACAAGAAATAAACAAATGATATTGTAAGGTTTTTATATATTCTCACAATTTTTTACTCGGATTGCCAACATTTATTGGCGCATATGCATATTTGATTTCGGCAACTCATGATCCCTGCGGGCTTATTTTTGCGCGCGATTCCACTCGTTCAGTTCACTATACAGTACGAAAATCATATAAGATATATCTATTCCCGAAGAAAAATATATAACAAGATAACAAACGCGTGTGTCGGGTTGAAACTCTGAAAGATATGACGATCGAAAAATTGCAAGAACCTTTTATTTTTCATAAAAGCTTCTTAATTCACTAGTCCTACTGAAAATACGACTGAACACGGTACGCGCGTGATTGACTGCTAGGATCGATTTATCCGCTTTGTCTTCCGTTCTTTATATATTCGCTGCTGATGCGGCTATAAGGCTTAATTGTTTTTGTAAATATATATATATATATATATATATATATATATATATATATATATATATATATGTACACCGACTCCATAAGATTGGCTTTTTCCATACTCTCAAACTGCGACCCTTTGCGTTTCCGTCAATTATACGAACAAGTATTGATTACATATAATTACAATATTAAATATACAAAGTATAAATGTATGATTAAAAGTTATTGATCAATTAACATTGTTATATATCTCTTTTGTGGCCAACCTGCATCTCACGTTATGATTGCAATAAGCGGACGAGTATTTTGTCTCTTGAAATAACAAGAAATAATGATAATTTCAGCATGGTCTATGCGACAAGTTGAATAATATAAAAACAATGGCCAGAAATTAAGTAATAGTTTGATGTTTAATGCGCATATACGCATACCGTGTGATCTCCCGCAATGTCAGGTCATGCTTGATAATTAAATTGAAGCATGCTTTTTGCACTGAATCTACTGCACCGACGTACATTGATCTCACGAATATAATGTAGTGTGGAGGCTTGCAGTGTATTACTTTAAATGTGTATATGTTTATACAAGTAAAAACGCAAAAGCATAAGTAGCATATAGTACCTATATATACATGTGAGGGTGCATTTACGTGGAATCGAATGACTGCCGGGAGATTCGGAAATATCGTGAGCATGAAATAGTTTATTACGATACGTGTGACTTAAATGCTTCTTTTTTGCTGTGTAAAACTGAACGATTTAAGTCAAGAGTATCGTATAAAATTTTTTATAACACGTGCATAAAAAAGACCATTTTCGGCGCCTATAAACTGGGCCGAAAATGGGGTTTTCGAGCGTCACACAAAAAGTAGAGCGAGAGTCCCTGATCACAATACATGTATCAATTAATCCATTTTCGCCCCCTATATAGGTAGAACGAGCCTACAATAATCGGAGAATCGGAAATCGAGCGGACCGAAAATGGTCGTTTTCGCCTCTAGAGGCCTACGGCGCCCTCGAGTACCACTCGTGCTCAAACATCATCCTCGCTTGGAAAAGCCCATTTTCGCCCCTTGTTGTACAATGTACTATTATAGCGCAGACTGCTAAAATCCGCAAGTCTCGCCTATACGTGACTAAAGTAGTCCTTATTTGCACCGTGAGGTTAGCGCACGAGCGTGATAAACACGGTGCAAAAAGGGACTACTTTAGTCACAGATAGGCGTGACTTAACAGCGGATTTTAGCCACACTGTGCTATAAAATATATAAGCTTAACGACGGCATCAATTTTCGATTCAAATCTCCTGCTATGCTATTCTTAAATACGCCATCGGACTCCATGTGAAGGTGCCTCTACGATATCGATAAAGACCGCATATGGGACATTTCAACGCAAATATATATCGCACGCAAAACATTGATTAGGCACAAATATGTAAAATTTTTTTTAAGTGGTCGAAGAAATGAATTTGTTTCGACTTTTCTAAAGCGAGCGCATGAATTTACTAAAAATTGCAAACACCTTATTATTGTTACATATGCACATAATTTATATAATAAATATATGGGAAGTATAAAGGAGAAAAGCTTGTATCAGTCGTCGAATAATAAGTCTGATTTTTTTTAAGACTTTTCACACATCAAGTAAATTTTTTATTCCTAAAAATGCTACTTATCTCAAGCTAATTTCAAGCCATTCCTATAATTTTGTGCGAAACTCATATATTAGTACAATAATTTTTCCACAAAATGTATTTTTCATGAAATTATATAGTAGTTTCTTATATATATTTTGTACAATGCGGGCACTATGATATCATCATTTCAAGGATTTTTATAGCAGTTGTTTTTTATTCTGCTTTTCTACTCGATGCCAAAATATTTACTGATAATCACGTTATGATAGGTTGGAAGTAAACAAGGGGAGAAAATTAACGAATTCGCATAACTTCATTTCCATAATCAATTTTGTATTTCTAAGTGTGTTGCGTGCGCGACCCGCATAATATGCAATCCCCGCTCCCGCTCGCTTATATATAGACATAAGACGCATAAAGATGGGGCCTGTATCTGCTCGTTGAAAAAATACGATGTGCGTGTGACACCGGCAAGAATACACTTAGAAATGAAAAATAACTGAATATTTTTTCACCGGGGCTTTCTCGAAATTATGCAACTTAGCGCGACGATTAATAATTATAAGGATGCAGAGCGAAGAAGATGAATATCCGTCATTGATGTAAAGGATAATTGGGAGAGCGAACGAGTATCTCTTATGCGTACCTATATACACAATTACAGGTATGTAAATATGTACGTAAGGTGCAGAGTTTGCGGATGCGATCACAACGGCCTAAATTTGAAGCAGTCAAATATCATGTGTTTTTTCGCATACGCGCATTGATCTCGTCGTGTACGCAACGACAACATTCAGGCAAGAGCTTTTGCGTAGCTTGTATGATGTATAATGTGTATGCGCGCATATCATATACGTTCTCTCATCAACTATATACTTTTTACGGTGCGTGTTTTATGCTGCTCAAGCGCTAGAGTTTATTTGTTGGAGACTGTGAAAAATTTTTATGTCAAATACGTGCGAGAGACAAGATTTCACGAATACGCACAAAGTAAGAAGGGGGAACTTATATATATAGCTTGTCTTCTTTCTCGTGTTGAGCGCATAATGTGCGCATCGCGATCTTCAGAACTTTATCCGGCGTTATTGTATAAGAAGAAGTAGAAAAAGAAGAAAAGGAAGTTTGTCGTTTGTAAATTGTATGATGAATTGTAAAATCTCGTCATCCGCATTGGACGCGTGTGATTGTTCACGTGCGCGTATATGCGCGCGCGCAGACATGCATGGTAGTTGTATAATGTGTATATTGAGTACCTGTTGCATACTGATGATATTACAACTGCATAAATATATATACAAAGAGCCATACTCTTGTCGAGTATTACAAGATTGCCTGTGAGAGCCAGAGTGAGAAAAGGTACACGAGTCTTTTTCATTTTTATTATAGCCGCGTGTCGACATATTTTACGAGATTTTACGGAGATAGTTTACGAGCACACCTATTATGTACGATAATGATCCAAAAAGTGAATAAAGTCATCGATATATATGAGAAATGGACGGAATGGTCGACGGAAGAAAAGGAGCTGCGCTGTCCGTACGATCTTCTGGTGAGCAAACAACTCTGCAGCGGACATGCGACAATGCTATACTATAACAATATTATTAAACACTGCCGGCCTTGCAACACTCGCGCTGCAGCAGCTCTCGCTGATGGCGCAGGCTCTTTCGACTCGCGTTTTCTAAATTTAGTCCCCCCCTAATAATGCATTTTCCTGTTCCTTTTCCATTTCCACTGCGCTCTTGGAGCCCGAGCTGTCGAGGCATAGCTATGCGCGAGCGCCGAAGGGTATAGACTCGACTCGTCTCGCGACCACCTCGGGAAAAAACACATCGCAGCAAGAGATGACGGACTACTGTTACTACTACATGCGGGCGCTAAGGATCGAGCGCTTCGGGCCTGCCAGAATCGACAAGTTCATGCGCGGGTGAGGCTTGTCGCGAGTTTTGCAGCACTCTCTCTCTCTCTCTCTCTCTCTCTCTCTCTCCCTCAATCGCATGTACTTGTAGAAATCCACAGCTGCTGGGACTACCGGAAGACGAGTTCAGGACCAGCTCCAAGTACAGGCTGCAGTCGCGACCGCTCACGGGAGGACTCTCCGGGACCGGTGACGTCCACCATCCGGCCAAGTCGATTTTTAAGGTCACTTAATTACGCACAGTGTTCATGCCCGCTAAACGATCCCTGCTGCATGTGCTGCCTACAACGAATTCTTCGGGCCCGACTCGAATGATGCGTCCGGATTGTGCATTGCTTACTTGCTGCAAAAACAATTCACATTCGAGCAACGCATAGACTGATGGACGAGAGCGAGCTTATGTGTGTGCCGGTGAGACTCGCGGGCGTACGCGCGCGAAATTAACTATACTTGTATTTTTAGAGACGCCGCGCGTTTCTTTCGCATTCCACGAACTCGGCATATTATGTCTAATAATGTACAAAT
This sequence comes from Nasonia oneida, assembly GCA_037356405.1. NCBI lineage: Eukaryota > Metazoa > Arthropoda > Insecta > Hymenoptera > Pteromalidae > Nasonia > Nasonia oneida. Next base: position 59,070 of record JAZHPH010000001.1, read on the forward strand.
AACTGAGGATCGGATCGACAAAGCGCAAAACAACAGATGAATACTCTTCTCGAGCTTTTGAGAAAAGAAATGATTTCGCGCTAGATTGTTTTGACTTGATTTGGCAAATTTTCTCTACGATCATGAATTGCCGAGATTTACAAACGCTGCTGAATCTTCAAACTATACTATATACGACAAACGAATACGTGCCAGCAGAATGTCACCAAGACCGCAACAATTATACTGATTTATTTTTACCGCCGCTGCTCTCTTTGTTTCCAACGCTTCTTCTCTTTCGTTGAAAAATACTTCTTTTCTATACTATACTGGCGGAGCTGTTTACTCGCCAACTCTTAAATCATGTCGTTACACGTTTTTTTTTTTTTCACCTTGTGTTGTGTTTGTTTGCTTAATTTTTCGAACATTATTATTGAACCGCATGCTTTCCAATGCAATGCATTGCAGGAATCTGCAGTTAATTAAAAAAGCGTTAAATTGCACGAGAATTGCGAGAAAAAATGAAGAAAAATTACATATAGCGACCACTTGCTCCATTCCGAACTCAATAAATTGTATCGCTCGATAAAAGCCTAGAGATTTTTGCGCTCTGTGCAGGAGAGGAGGCGCGTTACGTAAAAGTTTCGCGCAACTGCACATTCCTGTCTCACGTGCGTGTTCGTGCATCGCAGTGAAACCATAGCAACTGATGCTCCAAGATTAGCTGTATGTATGCGATGTAAGTTTAATTGCCACTGTGTGCTACTCGCTTCATTTGAGCACAATTTTCGCTTTACAGAAATACAAGCGCACGAGCCTCCGATAGTCTCTGTGCTTTGCCCTCCTTTATGGCTGCTCGATTGGGCGTTTTCTCTCTCCGCTCTAATGGCAGCTATCTATATTTGTCCGAGAATACTTCGTCATTCTTTAATTGTTTAGCGGGATCGTTAAAGTCATAAAGCAGACCTATGCTGATCGCATCACACTTTTATTAACGTTGATTTTTTAATCTCGCCGCAAGTAAACGCTTGGTAAGGTTAAGCAAAAAATACGCTGCTGTTTTCGTGTAGAAAGTTCTCACGTGCATGGCAAAAGTAGCTCACATCAGCGCGTGAAAGTTACGCGCGAGAGCTGCAGGAAGAATTTTTCGTGTACAAGAAAGAAGATTCCCCGTGGCGTTGTATAGGTATAAAAATAGTTTGGACGACTATATTTACGATGAGCGTAAGGCAGGCACATGTGGTCGCGTAAAACGTATACCGCGAGGAGAACCGAGTATATAAGGCCAAATAGCTTGTTATGGGACTGCGGAGTGCGGAGCAACAGCAAAATATGCTGCAGTGTTTTAATTAGTACCGCTGATAGACCAATAGAGTATCTGCAATTTAATTGAGCAGCAATTATTTTGCCCCAGCGATTTTGAATGAGAAAGCAAATATCGGCGCTCCTGTATAGAGCTATATACATGCGCGCACGCGTCGCGCCAGGAAAGGCCGCGCCAGCTCTTATATGCTTAATGCGATCGCGGCTCGCGCGCGCCGCTGTAGTCGCAACTCGCAGCTCCAGCGAAAACCGCACCAGTACCAAGCGAAACGCCGCCTGGCTCGCGCAGCCGTCTCGTAACAAGTATACTCTCCGTGTCATAGCTCTGCCCGTTCTTCCGTTTTCGCGAGTGTAAGCTTGTCGTCTAACCTACAAGTTGAGTGTCGACTGAGAGTATGAGAGCGTCGAGGATATCTATCTAGCTGCCGACGACGAAATTCCTAGATATATAGCATATATAGGTGCTCCTTCCCGCTGATAATCGCTATAGCTCGTGCGCTTGATCGCTCGGATGTGCGCCTCCCCCCCCCCCCCACCTCACTCTCTCACATTATTCTAATTTCGAGCCGGATTACAATAGTTTTTCTTGCGTGTTGGGGAAAACGCACGGCTTCATTGGCGTGTAGACGGACACTTTTTGCACGTCCTTCTTTACATCTCGTGACTCAGGTTTCGCGCTTATCTTCTTATTCGGAAAGTCTTGAGAAGCCCACTATATACTTTTTATATACTGGAACAAGTTTATCCACTCCTGGCTGCCAGCCTCGCCCCCATCAGTGCCTGTTACTAAATAAAAATCGGCTACTTTTCTGACTCGAAAATTACAGATCACAAGAACTCTCTTATACTTATTCAATATCCCGCAGGATTTCATGCAACTCAAAGCTACTGCTACTATTATCAGGTACACGATCGATATTATGCGCTGCACTTTCATACCAGCTGACCGAGTCTCGTAATTCACTGTACACTGCCAGTTGTTTGCCCTTCATTATACGCGCTGATAATCCGTACGCTTCATCCTCGGTTTTTTCATTGAGTTCCACTATAGTATATTTATAACACAGCACAATCATTACTCGTACTATATAATACATTACATATTATTATAAAAGAGAGATCGAGTCGATACTTTTTCATTACCCCCAGTAGAAAAAGATAAGTGTATTATTCATCCGGCGATAAAGCAAGCTGATTCAAATTCATCAACGACGAACAAATTTAAAATAAATTTCAAATCATCACTCTTATAGGACTAGTAGACTGTACATTTTCGAAAAATGTCAAGCTCGTGACAACGGAAGATATCATAAATCCCCCTATAAGCGATAATCCTCGTTGAGTTGACAAGTCAGATTCGTTGCCGCGTACTTTATTACTTGTGAACACATCAGGGATTTGTGAAAACAAAATCCAAACGACATGTACCACCAAACGGGACCTCAGCTTGGATATGGATGGGGTGCGCACGTCATCGAGGAGCCGACAATCGTTCGTAAAGAGGCCAAAAAAATAGAAGTGAGTATCATCTCCACATATAGGTACTTGCAACCCTTGTAAATCTGATAAAATAGGGGCAGTGAATTTATTACAAGTGCTTTTCTGCGTCAACGGCAGTAACGACCCAAATTTCTCGATAAAACCAAGTTGTTTCATAGAGCACGTATATATAGATTACGCGTTCCGGGAAGGCTATAAATTCTATAGCAACTTAATACGCAGAGCACGTATATATCTTTATATTTAACATGAAAACATCCCATTATTATGATGAAGGATCGAAAGGATTTTTTTACTTTAATTCTGTTTATATATATATATATATATATATATATATATATATGTGATATAATGCCAGTAGCCCCCCTGCGCCCCTTATTAAAATATTAAACTAATACATCGGAGACCACATATATAAAGTATAATATGAACAAAAAATGTTCGCGTGGTTACGTAAACTGTCGGTGGAATTTTGATAAATGGTAGAAAAATAAATAAACTTGACAAAGCGCACTCGTTTTTCACGCAAATGCGCGTTTTAATCAACCAAGTATTGGTCTTCAAGGTTGTATCACTTCCACTTCTATTCCTCTAATTAATTTATCATCAAATCTCTCGTTTACTTACATGTCGAACCTTTGATCGGCACGCACTCGATATATATAAGTACCTATAGACATCCCTCTCTCTCTCTCTCTCTCTCTCTCTCTCTCTCTCTCTCTCGCGAGTTGCGACGATGCAACAGATGTGCACATTATATATACCTACTTATATATTATCCGTGATATTTATCTCCCCTCCCAAGTCCCAACCTAAACTTTAAACTGTGTATGTACAGTACACATTTAACACATAGTACGTACAAAAAAGTTCCGCCCGGGGAATATAACCTAAAATCAAAACACTGCTATGGTTCCGCAGTGGCTTGCGCATATATTTACATGTATACATACTTATATAAAAAGCAATACCTTGGAGCCTGAAGAGGAAGAAGAGAGAACAATCATCGACAGCCACGAGGAGAATATATAAAGTGGATAACCTTCGAACAATTCTGGGTGTGAGGCTATAATCCTCTCCTACTCCTTGTCCAGTCCCCCTGTGATAGGATAGGATGGGTAATAGGTGTATGAGTATATCTGTAGCTATGCGTATACTTGATTTTTAGCGCCGCCACCAGCGCGCGCGTGACGAAATAATCGTCACAACAAAACGGATGAGCTCACGTATACTTGGCGTATTGCTAGCCTTTCGCCGCACTACTACTACTTATTACTTACGTCAACGCGGCTGTGTCACTCGCAGACTGCAGTGCTGTTGCCGCTGCATCAGTCTCTAATATAAGTACTCGCTCTGACTTTTACTCTCTGGCCACTGGCGATTCAGCTTCCATCTATATTATATACCGCTGCTGCGTGTGTGCGTTTGTTCGACGCTCGTTCTCCAAAAATAAGTCGAATCTTAGCTTTTGTTCTGCAACTTCGGAATCATCTGCGTGCGCACCGCTGATTGAGAGAAAAGTGGAACAGGCTTTTTGTTTGTATTTTCATCGAAACGAATTCCCGTAGAAAGTGTCCGATACACGTCGACGGATACACGCAAACAATTCTAACGGTATAGCTCCTTATATAAATTGATCAGTGAGTTATACCTACTTGTATACTCTCGAGCGCAGGAGAGGTGCTGCAAAATAAGAAGTCATTGGCAATAAGTATGGAGCCCTTTTCCTGTCCGGACTCTTACGACCCTGCTGAGCACGAGGGCTACGACAGGGCAACGCAGCCCGGTCTCGACATCTTCGTCAAAAAGGCCGTCGAAGTCAAGCGAATTCTGCCTTCGCTCTTCAACATCAAAGTGGTACGGCTAGACTTTTCCTTACAAATTATGAGTACAGCTTATCCCTACTTTTCTTTCTCGCTTGCCGTCTTTCTTGTATTATTCTTGAACATCGACGGCTAAGTATGCATGTAAGTACGTACAAAGAGCTCGTGCACTACTTATATATTACTTATACCTACGCGATGAGTCAAGTGCACGCGCGGCTAACGGCGCACAGTATCCGCGCGAGAGAATGATTGAAAACTGTTGGTGTACTTATAAGTATTAAGTATTATCGCACACGCAGTCATCTTCTGTCTGCAGACGCTCATCGGCTCATACCAAAGGCACGCGAGATCGCTTATCTTTATTGCTCGAGCTAGCGCGCAAGAAAGGCTAGTGATCAGTGATGCGATGACTCGGTGGCTCTTTTCTTGGAGAAATATTATTGTCTTTAAAGGACTTTTATGCCCCATACCATGGTGTTGGTTTGAGGAATTGTTTCTCACTTGCTTTTATTGCATAATTTCAGACGTTTTTTCTCCTGAAATTGATGAAATTATAACAATAACAAAATACAGTCTAAACTTTGACTTTCTATAGAATATCCTTGCTGTTATGTACTCACAACAGTCATACTCACCTACTTTTAGCCCAACCCTAGATAGCACTTTCATTATTATGTTGTGGTCACACCCTTTTGGCAATGTTTCTCATATCTACTTAATGCCTCAGTCACTTGCCAAGTTTCTCTTGAAATTTCATTAAATTTTCATTGAAAAGTATGTACACTTTTCTTATATACTTCCAAAACCCAGTGCAAATATGTTCTCATTCAGCGCTCAATATGCAGCTTATTCGGTGTTCACCAGCATTAGGTGAGGCATGAGATAACTTGTACGAAAATAAAAATAATGTATTCAGCTAGTTTCATTTGATTTTTTCATAATTTAAGCTAAGTAAGTCTTTTGGCTTTGATCGGACCTTCGATATGACACAATAATGTAAAAAGTGGGATGAAAATTTCATGCAAAATATCAATACTTGAAATGTTTATTAAAAACTAATTTTTCTCAATCAATAGTATTTATTTGTATAATTTTGCAGCTTGGAGAAAGAGGATCTGGAATCAGGCCTACAGGCACAGTCCAAGATTTCAATCAGCTGAGGCAAGAATGTCTTTCTCAAGGAAAACTTTTCGAAGATCCCGAATTCCCTGCTATAGATTCATCTATATTCTATTCAAAAAGGCCAGACAGATACATCGAATGGAGACGTCCAATGGTACACTATTTAATATCTGTATAATTGTACATAATTATCATGACTGCAATGGAGAATCAAAGAAATATAATTTAATCTGGGTTCCTACACAAATGCAGGAAATTGCTGACAACCCTCAGTTATTTGTAGAAGGATATTCTAGATTTGACGTTCAGCAAGGTGAATTAGGAGATTGTTGGCTACTTGCTGCAGTAGCAAATCTAACATTACACCCTAACTTGTTCTTCCAAATTGTACCTGAAGATCAGAGCTTTGAAGAGAACTATGCTGGCATATTTCATTTCAGGTATACTATATAATTATTTGTACATGTACATCTATTTTTTCAAATAATGTCCCAAGTTTTTAGTACAGGATTTTCAATTTTTTTCAAGGTTCTGGCAGTATGGTAGATGGGTTGACGTGGTCATAGACGATCGTCTACCTACGTACCAAGGACGTCTATTGTACCTGCGTTCAGCTGAAGACAATGAATTTTGGAGTGCCTTACTTGAAAAAGCCTATGCCAAGTTGCATGGCTCCTATGAGGCCTTGAAGGGCGGTACTACATGTGAAGCAATGGAGGACTTTACTGGAGGAGTTACTGAAATGTATGAAATGGATGAGACCCCGCCCAATCTTTTTAGTATTTTGCTCAAAGCTTATGAAAGAAATTCACTTATGGGTTGCTCTGTTGAGGTAAATAAAAAGATTTAATGTTAATATTATTGAATTTACATTTAAATATTAATATAAAATGAATCTGTACATGACAGCCTGATCCAAGTATATTAGAAGCTGAAACCCCCCAAGGCCTTATTAGAGGACACGCTTATAGTATAACTAGAGTAAAATATGTAGATATTCAAACGCCTAATCAGATGGGAAGAATTCCATTATTGAGATTGAGAAATCCATGGGGTAATGAAGCTGAGTGGAATGGCCCTTGGAGCGATGGCTCACCAGAGTGGAGATTTATTCCTGATCATGAAAAAGAAGAATTAGGTTTAACTTTTGATGTTGATGGAGAATTCTGGATGTCCTTCCAAGATTTCAAAAAATATTTTACAAGATTGGAAATTTGTAACTTGAATCCTGACTCTTTAACAGAAGATGATCTTAATGCAGGCAAGAAAAAATGGGAAATGAGTGTGTTTGAAGGTGAATGGGTAAGAGGAGTCACTGCTGGTGGATGCAGAAATTTTTTAGGTAAATCATTTAATGCGCAAATCTAACGTTATTATTTTCAATATTAGTCAAGGTTTTACTGAAATATTGTGTTTATTTATTTTATTTCAGAAACTTTTTGCCATAATCCGCAATATCGTATAACATTAGAATATCCAGATGAGGACGATGATAAATGTACCGTCATTATCGCACTCATGCAGAAAAATAGAAGAGCACAAAGGAGAATGGGTGCTGATTGTCTTACTATTGGTTTTGCCGTCTATCATGTAAGATTAAGTTTTTTAATTGAATTTTTAATTATTGTTTTGTTTATTTGAAACTAATTTAGATTAGAAGATAATATGTGACTTTTATTATATTCCTATTCCTATATTTAAATTCGTACTTAATTCAATTTGTTCTTTAGTTGGAGAATCCTGATAGACTTCCAAAGCCTTTAGATATTAATTTCTTCAAATATAATGCATCAGTCGCTCGTTCACCATCGTTTATCAACTTAAGAGAAGTTAGCTGTCGATTTAAACTTCCACCTGGAGTTTATTGTATAGTTCCTAGTACCTTTGATCCAAATGAAGAAGGTGAATTCTTACTTCGAATATTCTCTGAAAACAAAAACAACATGGAGTATGTATACAATGTTTATGTAAATGTAAGACTAACCTTTTAAAATTGCTACAATAAAATTTTAATAATTTATAGAGAAAATGATGACCAAGTTGGAATAGGTGAAGTTGATGATAGGGTATGTATGAAAATTAAAAATACTTATTGTATAACACTAATTTTACAACACTACTCGATGTTAGTTTTAAAAAAATGGAATGTGTTAATAGTGCATTACGATATAAGTGGCTTAAATAGCACTTTGCAGCACGGTGTGTACAAACATAACGGGGGTGCCTTAACTCTGTGCTATGAAGAACTAGTTATGACACAAGTATCATGCTATATTTTATTGATATCAAAGTGTATAGTTTCATTAATCACTAAAAAAGGCAATGTAAACTAAACAAATCCTTTATTTTCTACTTTGATGTCAATAATGATCAAAATAGCGAGTTGTGTCCACATTCGGTGCTTAATATTAATATTGGTGCTCACTTAACAAAACTTGTAGTAACACTGTAATGGCAATTAATTTAGCAAAAATCATCACTATGTAACATCTTGATATATCTTGCACGTTTTATGGCTTGGCTTTTAGGTAAAAAATCCTAATGACAATAATACTGACAATGGAGATAACAAGGTTAGTTAAATTCCTCTTAAAACATTTAACAACCTCCTTAACAATAATACTAACTAAAGTACTACATCTGAGATTTTTTAATTGAATCGCAACATACTAAAAAGTAAAAATGTATATTTCAGGTACAACCAGAACCAGTTGACAGAAATGAAGAGAAAGTCAAAGAATTCTTTAGGAAACTGGCTGGTGATGATATGGAAGTTGATTGGATGGAACTGAAAGAAATTTTAGATTACGCTATGCGTAAAGGTACAGTATTTACTTTGTGATAATAAACAGGTGTACAAACAATTACATTTTATTTATATTATATAGTATTACCGATCTTTAATATCACAGTGGCACCATTTCATTATTGGAAATTCATTTTTCTCATATCATCTTTCTATAAAAACTAGTTCAACTAAAAATATGCCTTATATCTTTATTTTTTATGATTTTGTATTCTGTAAATTTATTTATCATGAACATATGGTTCTTAAACATATCTTTATCAGGATCTAGATGAAATTATTTTACTCTGGTGATTTAAAAATATCAAATTATCAAATTATAAAAATAGGCCTTCAGTGAATTATTCTAGTTTTTATAGGAAGTCATTTTAAATTCATGAAAAAATACACTTGCATATGCATAGTTTATTATAACTTATATGTTATGTGACAATTTATAAAAAGTCTATTCATCAAGGGGCCATTGTATCGTTTAAATTTACCCGATCTACTTCCAACTTCTGTAGAAATTCGGCTTGTTTTCTAACTCCCGAAAAATTACAATCAATAATTTTTATAACTATACTTGTGCGCGTAAACAAGCTCAACGGGATCCTAGAGAAAATCCTGAAATAAAAAATAATTTTCGCCATGAGCTTTCTCGACCTATCAAAACAATTGACGATCTGATGAAACACTAAACTGACCGGTCGTCATAATTACTTTTTCTCCAGAATCCCGTTGATGAATGCTATTAAGCTCGCTTCCCCATACAAAGTATAGTGATANCTGAACTTGCCCATAAATTTGATTCTCTGGAAAAAAATCACCTAATTTGATATATAAATTCTGAACCAGTTATACATATTATGTATAAAATATGTTAAAAGTATATATTTGTTATAATTACATGCATAATACACAGATGATTTTTTTCCAGAGATGCAAATGAATATAAACAACAAATATGTATACATATATTTTTTATAGAAATGAATAATCAAGGCTTTAGCAAAGATGTTTGTCGAAGTATGGTAGCAATGCTAGATACTGATCACTCTGGAAAATTAGGATTTGAGGAATTTAAAGCACTGTGGAATGATATTAGAAACTGGAGAGTACGTACTTGAAATATTAATAAATTTATATTTATAAAACTATTTTAAAATGGATGATCATGTTTTACTTATTTTCCACAGGCGGTATTCAGACTGTATGACAGAGATGGCTCTGGTTACTTGAGTGCATTTGAGCTCAGACAAGCACTGAATAGTGCAGGCTATCGATTAAATAATCATATATTAAATATTTTGGTACATAGATATGGTACTAAAGAAGGATTGATATCGTTTGATGATTATATTATGTGTGCTGTTAGATTGAAAACTATGATCGGTAAAGATATAACGGAATTTGATTTATTAGATTATCCTTATGATCCTCAATCTATGTAAATAGTTGTGCATGTATTTTGGATGTGTACTGTGCTTTTAGTAAACTTTTAATTCGGTTTTGCAGTCATTAAAAATTAAATTCAAATTGTAAAATTTACTGATAAAATCTTTTTAAAAGTTTAGTAAATTTGTATCTTTAAGAAAGTAGAAAAATATTAGATGTTCATAAGATGTCATTTTACTATTCTTATTTTTTTTTTAAATATTTTTAAAAACACAGATATCTTCCGGGAAAGAGATCCAGACCACACTAATTCAGCCACATTTACTTTGGAAGAGTGGGTCGAAAAAACGTTATACTCATAAGTTGTTACAAAAATATTCCGTCGTTGAGTTTATTCATTACAAAAGAGTAAACTCATTACTGTAAACAGACGATAGTCAACACACTGTGTGATAATTATCATGGAATCTCCAAATTTGTATTCAATGGCTTCTACATACTTATAGTAATTATAAGAATAAATAATTTTTTGTACATTATACGAATTTTTTGAAAAGTTATATAAAAGATTCTCTATTTTTGACTTTTAAATAAATAAATATATATATATATATATTTATATACATACTGGAATAGGATCTGATGGTGCATGTCACAGCTGTTGTTGCCGATGACTGATATTTTTACTATTAAATATGTAATAGATTTTTCGTTGAAACTATTTGCCTTGAAACAAAGCATTGATATTACAATTTATCAATTCGAATAGTTTTTATATAGTAAATAATTTATTTTACCATATTCTTAATATTTATACTGATATAGTAAAGTGAAATTTTAACGTTATTTATATATACATAGCATAAAATATATTGTACTTCACCAAAATGAAAATGTGTGTTTTTTTCATATCCTTCTATTCTTCTTGAATTTTATTAATTTTTTCTTCAAGTCAAACAAACGCATTAATTTAATAATTTTTTTCCAAAAACACGCCACAGGAAAATTTTTTGCCGGTTTGCTGGAATCATATGATTGTTGCGCAAGTACATTAGGCATTGTTTACATGCAATTTTCATTCTGCTGTTTTTTTTTATTCGAGCATGTTTATTCAGCATAATTTTTTCAAATTGATAAATAAAACTATTAAATACTACTGTTTTATATAGTTCCTTACTTATAAAAGCATATTTACAATAGAAATTTTTCATTTAATGAGGTGTTGGTGTATGCCCATCAACATAAAAGTTTCGAGTTATTTGTGGCAGTTGCAGTTCCATGCCCTCCAATTCTTTTGTCAGTATTATTTGACAACCTAGAAAAGGCAATACTTGATTAGTTATACATTTTAATAGGTTAAGCTTGGCTAAAAAGGAAATTGAACCTAATCTTGAGTTTTCCTTTAAAAATGGTGCCAAGTCTAATAGATCCTCTTCTTTCTCTTCAGCTTCTGGCAGCTTATCCAGATAATCATAGTGAATATAGACATGGCAGGTGGTACAGGCTAACGATGCCTCACAAGCTCCTTCCATTTCAATGTTATATCTGTGTGCCAAGTACAATACATTGTCTCCAACTTTGCCTCTTACTGGTATTTTTTTGCCATTCTTGTCAATGTAAGTGACATTAACACTGCAATAAGGATCAGAAGAATATTGTTTATGAAGGATATTAAAAAATAGATATCAATTTTAGAAGAAAGGAAGTTACCTACACTTCGTCTTCAGACTTTGGATCTTGAAATTCATATTCACCATGAAGGAGAGCTGTAAAATAAGGGTCGAGAGTAAAAAATGTCATAACTTATACGAGAAACAACATCAAACGATTGGTATCGCGACAGAAGCAAATATTCAGGTGAGGATATAACTATCAGACTAGAAATGGCGATAAGAGACTATAATTGATGAGCCAAGACTTACAAAAGGTAGTGTGGATCTGCTTATTGCAAACTTTCGAAGAACATATTTTCGAGGTTCCGCATCTCGGCAAATAGTTTCTGAGCAGCATGAAAGGCTTCAGTGCCGATGTCATCTTGTTGTTTCAGCAAAAAAATCCGTTTCTCCTCAGCATAATCTTCCCTAGCAAAGATGAAGAGTTTCGAGCACCATTTGCTACCGCGTGCACGAAGATCAGCGCCCGCGCAATAATAACTAAACATGTCGGTCGGATCCGTCCGTCCGAACCCGTGCGGTACAAACTCCAAACACTCCGAAATGAAATCAGAAATTCAGAATCCGCAACTCTGAACTGTTTCCGCGACAGTCCACTCGCGAGTGAGCGGCCGTCCGCCGACGAATGGACGATTGGGCGCAGGCGCGCCGCCTGCGAATATATATAGTAATATAGTTATATATATACAATACTTAGAGGAGTAATACTAATAGGTAGTAGGTTTGCATTCGCGAGAATCGCGATTGGCGAGCCGTAACGTAAGTAAGCAAAACTCGCGGGCGACGGTCGACACGAAATAATTCCATTCGAGAGGTTAGAAACGCTTCTTGGTGTTGCTTGTTTATATAGCTGACCCGAGAGTGTTCGCTATCAGATCAGTAAATCAGTTAGCCCACATGAGTGTCACGTAGACACTCAGTATATGTATACATCAAACTAAGCAGTTTATTGCTACGGATTACTACCTATTATTTATCATCCGGATCCGGCTCGGCGCGCAGCAGCACACCAAAGAGAGAGAAGTCACGCTGCACGAATCGCAGCAATTGCAAGCTGATCCAGGTATTATTATTTATAATATATGGGTGTTCATATGAGCTCAAAATGTTCATGAGCGCCGGCTACGTTTGAGAGGCCGAAATTGGCCTCGCACTCATCGGCCTGCGTAATCCGGAGATTCAGTGTCTGCAGAATCTGACAAACTGTCGTTTTTTCAACAAAGCTGCCTTTTATCTACTTCGTGTTAATTCCTCGTCGCTCTCTGTAGCAGGTGAGCATTTATTTTATTAACTACAACAAGGCGTAATTATTATCGCCGTCGTCGGTATGCTTAGTTGCTGAATTATGTGCTCCGCGACAAATCGATTCGTCGTTTTTTGTTCTTTGCTTTTCGCTACTTATATACATACATTATCAACCTGTATTCGATTCTGTATCTATGTAATTGACCCTGCACGCCAGTAACAACCCTTGTCGTTCAATCGCGCTCTAAATAATTAACGCGCTCGAGCGCACACCTACTATCTACTGCACCTATATAAGCAATATATAGATCCGTGAATTGTTGGATTATTCAAGCTGCCTCTTGACATTGAGTACTCCAAAACGTTTTCAATGCCTCTAGCTCTTTCTTTCACACTTCTTACTCAAATTTTTTTTTTGTTTCTTCCACGTCTACTGTGGCCAGGGCAATCAATTATTCGCCAACCTAATGCATTAGTACGTAGTTGCATGAGCTACATCCATAATCACCTTTCTGCTCGCAGGTTCAACAAACATGGTTGTACTGAGCAATTTTCTGGCACCTCAGGAAGGAATTCGCCATGAAGAGCAACAAACAACACTATACATCAACGACAGAGAAGTTGGCAAAGGAACTTTATACATCACGGAAAGGTTTGGAAGCTCTTTTCCTTAAATTTTTGTATACACTAATTCTTTATTCTTAATGCTATACCAGATAGTTCATTAATTAAGTGATTTATCTTGAATGGTTATTAACATCTAATATAATGTTTGCAACAATTAGTATCTACGATACTTGTTTCCTTCTTCTAATATTTTTTAATTGCAAATGATCAACAGTTTGCTGTCATGGATCAACAACGACACTCGACAGGGTTTCTCTTTGGAATATCCTCATATATCCTTGCACGCTATTTCTCGAGATGAGCAAGTTCATCCCAGGCAATGTCTGTATGTAATGGTCGATGCCAAAGTAGACTTTCCAGGTAAATTTTCAATTCAATATAGATAAAAGATGTCATATAAATTGATAGCTAACTCTTATTGCTTCATGAATAAATGCAATTTTATCCTTGATACAATACATTAAATTATTTTTCAACACTTATTTCTAGATTCTCCAACATTACAGTCAAATAATGATAGCAATGAAAGCAATAACACAAATGAAAAGAACAACGATAACAACGACGATGACGATGATGACGATGACTCTGATGCACCGATTACCGAAATGAGATTTGCACCAGATAACACAAATAGTTTAGATGCTATGTTTCAAGCTATGAATGAGTGTCAAGCACTTCATCCAGACCCTCAAGACAGCTTTTCTGATGGTGAGACTTTGTTTGAATATTTTTTTTTTAATCTATATTTGACATCATTTTATGTAAATTTTTTTTTTGCTGGCAGCTGAAGAAGATATTTATGAAGATGCAGAGGAAGACGACTTTGAGTATTATGAAGCAGGTGCAGGAGATGCTCCATACATTATACCCGCAGGTAATTAACTTTTTATTTTTTACTTATGCAGTATACAGCTTAAAAACCTCGAAATTTAATTAGTTTAATATTTTTGCAAACTAAAAGTAAGGTGGTCGCTCAGCTACCTTTTTAATAGTTAGTCCACCAAGGGCTAAAAACTGATATTTTCAGCCTGCTAAAATAGTAACTAAGAGTGAACAAAGTAGATTTTCGTGACAAGCACATTCTTTGGGTTGGCTATTTCCCCATTGATAAAGCCTATGTAAACTTGACTTTGCTTACATTAACTAATAATAATAATAATGATAATTGTAATAATAATATGTCATAAGGAAAAATAACGAAAAAAACAGTTCTAAAGCAATTATAACGTCTTTTTTTATAAAAAATAAAAATAATGAAAAGCATACTGGATACTAATAATAAATAACAACTAATAAAATATAATATTCTTTTATTTAGAGGAAGTTGGGGCAAGCCATAACGGTACTGAAGCAGAAGAGGCTATGGAGGTTGAAGCAGGTCAATTTGAAGATGCTGAAGAAGATCCTTAAAGGATATAAACAATGGATCTTGGCTTGTACTCTCCTGCATTTAGTTACAAATAATCTATTCTGTGTAATTCATTTCACGCATATCCTCGTAGATGATACACTAACCATTATCGCATGCACAGAAAAGATGTAACAAATCTCTCAAATCACTGAACTTTATTTATATTCATTTTGTACATGGCGGTTCGATAGATAAAAAGGTAATAGTAAACATCAGTATAGTCTATTTATTCATCATTTGTAAAAGAAAAAATCATTTTTTATACAACATTTTTTATAGTTCTCATCAAAATTTGTAAGAAAGCATTTGCATGAATTTATAGCATAAGAAATTATTATTTCTTTGCAAACAATGAAATTAAATTGCGGCGACACTTTGAGAATCACCTGTTGCCGTTCTGGCAATATCACAAACTTAATAGCGACAGTCAAAGAGCTTCTTTTTATCTGATTTTATAAATAACATATCAGCAGCACATTGACAAATAATGAATTTCGTGGACACGACCAGTGTACTATTATAAAAATGTGTATTTACAAAAGCACTACATTATTCTAGAATCCTATTATAGCTCAATGCATGAACGTTATAATTGATACTACAAGAGAAGCTTATATTGTAAAAATTATTATTATTTTTTTTATCAATTTTATACAATCACTGAACATTTCGTTACTTTACAAGTATTTATGTATTTCAAATATTTAAAAAAAATATATATTTAAGTAATTGTAGGATGATGACGATTGATTTTCTTTCCAAACAATTTTTGTATTCGAATATAAAGATAAATCGAAGTGTTACACCGAACGCGCAAAAATTAGCGTGAAGCGTCAAATTCGTGTATAAATATTATACATATATATATATATATATATATATATATATATATATATATATATATATATATATATATATGTACGTATTCAGTAATGAATTAGAAGATATAAGATGTCTAAATAGTAAGCACGGCTGGAAAAATCAATGACTCTCGAGAGCATATGTAATAACAGCAACGCACAAAGCGTTAGTTTTTACTATGATACAAAAAGAAAGTAGGCCGACCTGTGTATGGCATAGTCGATGGAGTGCGCTAGCAAGAACGAATTAGATTGGACAGTCATTATTTTGTTCAGGAGAGATGATCTATAAGTGCAGCGGACAACATGGTCTACCGAATTTTCTTGGGTCCGAATATGAGATCAGCATCGGGGGCCCCTTTGGGATGATTGTACTTCTGCCGCCTCTCACGGTTAAGGTTGACAGTGACGGGCCTGGTGCCCTGATTGATGGCCTCCTGGTAGTCCTCCTCCTCTTGGCGCTCGGTGATGTTGAGCGTTAGCCGTTTAACTCGCTCCTTCTCTTCCTTCTGCTCCTGCTCGCGATTGCGGAGGTTCATCGCGAGTTCCGAGGATACGGGCACCGCGAGGTTCTTGTACTGCTGCTTGTTGCCTTTGCGCAGCATGAGTACAAAGTCCATGGTGGAGCTGTCGGAGGGCCCTTCCTGGAGCTGCTCATACGTCTTCTTGGTGCTCTTGACGTGGAGCGGTACCGAGATATCGACCTGCTGGGGCTTGACTGCGTCGCGCATTCGGTCCTGGATGTTATCCGACACCATCCTGTCGAGGGCCGAAAGGAAGTCGTCGTCCTCGGGACAGTGGAGCCGCTTGGGTGCCGCGGGTAGAGCTGCGACGAGCTCGGAAGTGTCCATGAGAACGCCACCGCCGGCGCCGTTGGGGCAGCAGCCCTCGGAGAGGCTCTGCTCGCCCTGGGTATTATCGTTGTCTTGCGTGCCCTGCAAACGCTCGTCGCGCTCGTCGCGCTCGTCGCGCTCGTCGCGCTCGTTGGCCTCGTTCGTCCAGTCCTCCTCCTCGGACTGAGCCTCCGACAGGTCCTCCTCGAAGTGCAGATGCTCCGCCGGCTTGTCGGTCGCGAGCTCGTCCTCGGGGAGCTCGGGGATGCTGCTCATGTCGCCGGGGCCGGCCTCGGGCTCTTCCTGGTGCTCGGCAGTTGCGGCCAACTCGCTCGAGCTGCACAAGTTCGGATAGAGCGTGGCGCGCAACTCCTCGACGGCCACCTGCGCGTCCTTGAGGCTCTCGAAGAGGCGCATCTTGGGCCTGAGCATGGCGAGAGTGTCGCGGAACATGTAGTCGATGCCCACGGGAAAGGGATTGTCCGACGACTGGCTCCAGACGGGGTCGGCGCGCTTGAAGCAGTAGTAGTGCTGGAAGAAGACGAGGAAGTAGTCGAGGCGCTTCTTGCTCGAGCCGCCGCTGAAGTACTGGCCGCAGGTCTCGAGGAGCGTGCAGACGAGCCGGATGCGGAAGAGGTGCTCGGGCGGGTCGAGCGGACTGGGCGCCGCCGCGTGCTCGGTGCTCACGCCGAAGGTGATGAGCAGGTAGAGCGTGCGGAAGATGTCGGCGCTCTCGACCATGCGGTAGTTGTAGAGCTCGCCGAGGTACTTGACCATGGCGATGCGCCGCTGGTTGTACTTGGGCAGGTTGATCTCCATGCAGAGCCGGATGTCCTCGAGGACGCCGTCGACGACGAGGGGCCCGACCGCCTCGTAGTGGGCGACCAGCCCAGCCAGGAGGCTGCCCACGCAGCGGATGTTGAGGTACTTGACGTTGTGCGCCGCGGTGAGGCACTTGATGGCGTAGCTCGCGACCGCCTCGTCCTCCCAGTCGAGCTTGCGCATCCACTTGAGGACCTTGTCGGTGTTGGTCTTGGAGAGCTCCTGGTAGAGCAGCTTGCGGATGAACTCGTGGACGGGCGGCCGGTCCTTCCTGGCGACGTTGCCCGTGCTCTCCGGCGGGTTGACGAAGTAGTAGGCGTTCTCGATTATCGTGACGTAGCGCGAGTCGAGGGCCGTCACCGCCTTCTTCCGCATCATCTGCTCGAGGTAGACCTTGGTACGCTGGTGCGAGTCCGCCGAGCAGAAGAGGAAGCGGCCGCAGGTCTCGAGCAGGTTGCACGCCATCTCGATGTGGTGGTGCGTGAAGTCGTGCAGCAGCACCTTCAGGCAGTAGAGCGCCTCGATCTTGGAGTAGAGCTTGAACTTGACCAGCTCGCCGATGTAGCGCACCACCTTGATCTTGGACTCGATGTTGATCTGGTCCTTTTTGTGCACGTGGTACTTGAAGTCGTGCTTGAGCATCAGGCAGAGCTCGTTGCCCACCTCGGGCATCACCGGCTGCAGGATCGCCGCCAGCCTCGAGTAGAACGGTAACAGATCCAGCCGAATCCGCGACACCCCGAACAGCGCCTTGATCAGCTTTCTCTTGTTGTGCTTGGTGTTGAGATTCATGAGAAAGTCCACGGCCGCGTTGTCGATCATCTCGCGGTTCACGCAGTTCGGTAGGTGGCTCAGGAACGCGTCCAGCAGGATTTTGTTGCTGATGTTGCTGACCTGCGGCTCCTCGACCTCCGCCTCGACCTCTTCAGCCGGCTTCTCTACTTCCTCCAGCTCCTCGAACGTCAGATCTTCGTCCAGGACTTCCTCCGTAATGGCGACATCGGCTTTCTCTTGCTTTGGCGGCTCCTTCGGATAGGAACCTGGCAGAAAGACCGACAAGTCTGTCAAAACTTCGTAGAACCTTCGCGTCTCCTCGTCGCCCCACATGTCTTCCATGATGCTGTTCTCCTCTCCCTCGCTTATCATTTTTAGAGACTCTTCCGTCTCCGTCTTCACTTCGTTGTCCACTGGCAGCTCAGGCATGGGCTCATCCAAGGTGTCAGAAAAGCTTTGAACGCTGTTCAGCAAACGCTCGTACGAAAGTTGAAGAGCTTCGAGTTTCTCCTTTCTTTCGCTGCTCAATTCTCCCCTTGTTTGTAAGATTTTCCTATTCTGTTTCTCGAATGCTTGCAGCTCCTTGTGCTCCTTGAACAAGTGCTTGCAAAGAGAGTTGTAGTAGTCTCGTAATAATGATTTGACATTTTGCTGCTTATCTGGAGTGAGGAGCTTACTCTTTGGTAAGGCTATATTTAACTTTTCTGATAGTTCCCTAATTCTTTTCGGCACAAGACCAGCATAATCTTCTCCACAGTGACGGCAAAAACTCAAGATTATGCTGGCATTGTTGTGCTCCTCTTTGTCCATGTTAATTAAAACTGTCAACACTGAGCCCAGTAGAGGAAGTCCTTGTTTATGCGTGAAAATACCAGCGTTTATAAGCTCCGCATAAAACCTCAAATCTATCCTAAGCTTACTAGGGTTGGTAATTTTATCGCCTACCTTGAAGGACAGAATTTTTTGCCAATTCTCAAAAAAATGTGTGGAAAATTCGGCGTATGTTTGATGCAGGACACTGCAGGCTTTTATTGCAGGAGCAACGTCGGTCATTTTGAGTTTGGCATCTACCAGCGCTGTTGCAACTTCACTGACATATTTGGTGAGATTTAAATTAACCATGTCCTTCAAAAACATATCCAATTGAGTACCACTAAATGTCTTCAATTTCTTGACAAACGTTGTATTTCTTTTAAGACTAGAGTCCAGTTTACTAAAGTGAGAGTCAGGTGGTCGTATTACATTGACATTTCCCGCTCGTATTTCTTCCTTAGCTGCAAGTCGCTGCTCTGTTTCTTTGAGGTAATCTTTAACAAATTTGCGATCTTCTTCAGAAATAGCATCCGCCTCGGCATTTTCATTCGAAGAGGATTCTTGTGTTGTTTCTGACATTTTGGCTGAATATGTAGCAGCTTATAAATCGCTGCTAATCTCCAAAACGATATTTTTGTTATAGTTTCCAGTAAGGTTATGCTTAGTTTAATCGACACTGAAAAGAATGTACTCCTCTCAATAAACGTATTTAAAATGTATGCTAATAAATGCGATACAAAGTCTGCACAGAAAATAACTTACCATTAAAGTCGGACTTGTATATTTTGTTTGATTTCAATATTGTCAACTGATGTCGGCATCGGTCATCGAGCATATACAGCCTCTACAGTAGCTAATTGCATATAACAAAACTACATACAGTTGCGGACGAAACATAAGCTCGACTAACCTCTAAAGGCAATTTATATTGTATACTTATTATATGAATCATATGGGGCAAGTCTACACTGCATAATATGCTGCATAACTGTGTACGTATTCCATCAACCGCAGAGTTTCAATCCGAGTTCCAACTCTTTTTTTCTCTTCCTTTTTGGATATTATTATAGTCGCATATTATCAAGCCAGGGCCGGGATCCTTCAAGCTCCACACGGACACTCTTTGGGATGTATGTATTTTTCTAAATCTGTGCACTACCTATATATATATATATATACACACTGCGTTCCCTGCTGTTCCAGTTCCAATATTTATACTATATATATATCCGCGAACTGAAGATGGATTTGAATTTTTAATTTTTAAAAATGTACTCCTTGGATCGAGGTGAACTTTCAGCAAAAAGGGAAGAGTTATCGCGCTGACCTTTAACAAGGACTGAGACTTTTTTTTTATTTTCGCGCTACCTATAAGATGGTACATTCTCCAAGGGATATATTAATACGCATTATGTAATATTCATGATACAATAGATTTATTCTTTTCATACATTAGGATTATAATACATATTCTTTTTCACTTTTGTTTTTAATTACATAGTGATACAAGAATTTTAGACATTTATGATACAATGAATTTTGCGAATTAAAATTTTTTTCGTTTAAACCTTACAATGTTTACGTTACAAAGTTTTCCCTCGGCGCGACTTTAAGATGACAAGTCACTTGATCAGCGACTTCGGCGCGTACTCTTATTGCGCGTGAATTTTCCTTGCGCTCTTATAATTATATAGACACGTGCTTTCCTATACGCATTCAATGTCATCTTTTATTTTTTCACAATGATTACGTTCGCGAACGTCATTATACTTGTTTCATTTTATACACCTATGAATTTGTCACATGCGCCGATAATTGTTATTATCGCGGCTTATGCATCTCGCGCTTGCGATTAAATCTTTTTTTGCGTGCGTTTGTCTTTTTCATCACATTTACGTATTTTCTATTCACAAACTTCGCTTTATTTGTTGATCTGTATAATATTATAGACGCCTCATAATAAATGGTTTTTCTCTTGTTCATATCTGCCTTTATTATATTTGTTCGAGTTTGCAGGCGCACGCGAAATCTCTGGTTCAGTTATAATTCAATCACTCTCACAAACAACCTGACTTACACTTAAATTATTTTGTATATTTATAATACATCTACTTAATCGCGCTCACTTGCACTTATTT
Source organism: Nasonia oneida (assembly GCA_037356405.1). Lineage (NCBI taxonomy): Eukaryota > Metazoa > Arthropoda > Insecta > Hymenoptera > Pteromalidae > Nasonia > Nasonia oneida. Next base: position 80,202 of record JAZHPH010000001.1, read on the forward strand.
CAAACACGCGTATCCTCATTTGATAATGTTAGTCGAATCACATGGGACCTGATGACATAAAATATAGTTTTTGTACTTTATATGACGTCTCGAGGATAAATAAAAGAAAAACAACGAGGATCGCAGTCTCTTTTTTTCTTAAGCGAGATTTACGCACAGAGTATATAACGATATAGTAGACAATATACTAGGTAAAAATTACAAAATTTTCCTTCTATAAACGATCGACTTTATGGCAACAAGTCTCATGCTTTTGGAAAAATATTATCTTTAGTTTTGAGAGGAAAAAATCAAGTTAATTTTATTTGTTGGGGTTTCATACTCTTTAAGTCCGTTGTATATGCAGCAAGTAGAAAATGAGTCAAAAATCGACAACACTACGTAGTTTCTCGGGTTCATGCGAGCAACGTTTTTGCAATTTAATGATTGAAACGAACATTATACACATTATACATATTTACACAACTGAAAATCATTAAACGTACTCTTTTGATGTTGTATCATGTACATGTACCAATTTTTATATAACATGTGTATTTTATCTCGGATTAAGAATTTTTGTTTGCACTGACATATATTTAGCAGTCCCAAAATTAATAATATATTTTCACCGCGACGAGGACTGTTTTTGCAAAATCTAGACAAGTATAGACTAGCAATAGCTCAATAAACAAAACCGAAACTTTTATTTTTCAAATAGCCATAAACTTGGAGTGGTTTATATATCAATCAAGTCTTGAAATAATTTATGATCTTCAATTATTTGTTTCAAAGAGAAGAGTACACTTTCATATAATGGTACGAAAAATATCCATTTATAAATACGACTATACACGCACGCTGATGCAGAATAAAACAATGTTTTGCGATTTATTGGAGGTCATTTTCACGAATATTTATACATATTTCTTTCACTTGTTCTACTATGCAAGCTGGCACTGGCGTTCAAGAACTACTGATTTAATTTAAAATTTTCAATATTTAACAACAACTCGATTATTCAAAATATATATTATTTTCCATCCAGGTACAAGGTATTCTATAGAAAATATAATATGCGCGCGATCTTATTATGTGTGTTTCTTATTAGAATACCTGTATAGTAGGGCAACTGCAAACAAAAGGTGAGTTTGAAAATACTTGTCTGCGCTGGATAACCGCAAGTAACGAACCAAAATCTCTAGGCATAGTTATAACGCATTTGATATATACAGTGAAAGTTTAGCTCGCTAACTTTAAAAGTTCTATTATTATTTTTCGCAAACGATGAAAACAACGGCGCATATAATATACATATAACGCAACGGCGAAAAGGTAGTATGATAATAATACAGTAGAGGATCATAAGTTTTCATTTTCGCTTTGTTTGGATCAGTGCATAGTTAGTTTGGATTATTGGCAGCACAGAAGAGCGAATGTTTCTGATGCATGGTTTTTGAATTTCGTAACGATCGTGTGAATAAGTGTATATAGAATAACTGATCATCCAACTACTAGATACACGTGCTACTCTATAATCAAAAAGCGAATGGAGTACTCCTTTGAGCCCTTTAGGAGTAAGCCGACGCATTTTGATACGTATAAATACAAAAACCGTAAAAAAGTTTAATACAAAATCGAACACACTAATATTTATCTAAAAAAGCTCTTGCGCATTCTATACATATTCTTTTATTTAGTCGGTCGTTTACATTCATCATTGCAATCGTCGTCTTATTACAGAGTTAATTCTTCTTATTAACTTCCATTTAATCGTGTATGCGTACGGTGTACTTATATATATATATATACACACACACACACACACACAAATGTATATACATCATACATATATTCTTATGTCGACGGCGCTGACGTTCGATATATGGATTAATATGAAAAGACAAAGGACGCAGATTCGTATTCGTGATTACATGAAGAAAGCTATATGACAAGCGCACGACGAACTTAAAAAAATCAGACTTTAAAAGTTGAGTCCTTCAAACCCCGGCGCAGCTATAACGCAGCAAAATCTCATGTGAAAAACTGATTTTTTTATTGTTTATTCCTATGTACAACAAGTTGAATTGTTGTATTCTTTTAAATTAAATCATACATATCTGAATAATAAGTGATTATGTATAATACGATTAAGAATATTATTAAATGACCTGCAATAATAACCAATTTCATCTCTGTAGCAAGTAGGTTGTAGCGTATATCTGTATATCTTCATTAACACGAGCGTCTTAACATTTTAAATATACTTCTCCGAAGCTTTGCAGGGGGATTAGAATTTCGAAAACTAAAAAATCTCTTACAACTGAATACGAAGATAGTAATAACTATTCAATCCTCTGTTTCTCAAGTCTCATAAGTTTCGCGTGTATGTATACTTATTAAAAATGGCAAGATACTGGAGTATAGACGATAGGTATTGTGTTTACTCTAACTGGTGTTCTTGAAAAAGATTAATAAACAAAATGAACGAAGGCGTAATCACAATTTGACAGTGCGAGAATCAGTGAAACAAACACGTTCGTTTTAATCAATGCAATTCATTTTTAAAAGTTATTTTTGTACTTCAAAGTTGTTTCAATTTTATAACGAAAATGTGATAAATACAATTTGTACCCTCTGCATTAAAAAATAACGTTTCAGACATTGGCGAAAAATGATTATTCACTCGAAAATCAATCAACTCTTTCAAGCTATAGTATCGAAATGTATATATTTGCCCCTTGTTGATCACCGTATTTTTGTGAAACGTGCATTAAAATGCTCTCTTTCTTGGCCCATGCATAAATTAGATTGAGCATTGAGTTTTCCCTGGTGGTAGAAATCATTCTACCCCCTAGCCAGTACCAGCCAGTAACAGACCACTATGTGTCATAAACGGCATTTCATAGTCTGTTACTGGTTAGTCCTGGCTAGGAAATAGAACTACTTCTACGAGGCTTCCGAGACATCCATTTTGTTAGTTGATATATAACATATTCAACATTTTCAATATCAACCAATAAATACTAAATTATGAAAAATTGTTTAAAATATTCGAGCTGCAATAAAAAGAAGTTGAAAATGAAAATAGTGGAGTCAAAATACTCATTTTTTATTTCACTTTATAGGCAGCAAAAGAAACCTTTTTCTTCACGAATTATAAAAAAATACTTTCTTATTTCAATAAACATATTATTATCAATTTTCAGCCTTAGTTCATTTGAACAAAAATTCGTTTTATTTATTATTTTATAACAGACCGATTCCATTTCAAAATTTTTAGAATTTTACTATTAAAAATTTTGAGGTGGTTATACCAGGAAGAGGTTTGAAATATGCTTTTTTTAATTACTTTTGTATAATAATTTATTGGGTTATTTTAGAAATTTTGTAATGATTTAAATTTTATGATTTCGTATGTTTATGCTTTTGCTCCATACGTTTGAGAAGATCGTGTTTCAACGTCTCAGTTGATATCAGTAATATAACTTTTATAATTCGAAATAGAATCGGTATATAAGTGACGAACCATTTCTGCAACTAATTTACTAAATGTGAAACAAACATACATGATTTTTTTTGTCAATCAAGTTTTCTTAAGTCTAATTAGACAATTGATCATTCACTATTTTCTTTAAACCTATCTTTAAAAAAAAAACATACGAAAATTACCAAGTAAAAAATTGTACAAATACCAGACTATTAAACAATTTCGATACGTACAAAAGCAGTTATCAGTGGAAAGAGTACGCGTTAGACAAATATAAATTCTTCAAATTCATCATAACTTTCGAAATATATTTTTTTTTTCATTGTGTAACAAAGGAAAATATGTATGTGCGTTGACGAATAATACGTAAGAGAATGTTAATAATTCGTTGTTACATGATTTGTTTGTTTTTCATTTTTCACAAAAATATGCGCCGAAAAAAAACATGAAAGAATCTACAAATTTCAGTTTTAGTAGGTTACAATTTATCAGCGCCTTCGAAACATAATGCACAAACTAAAATACTGTTATATAGTTTAATATTTTGTGTGTGTGTGTGTGTGCGCGCGCGTGTGTGTGGAGATATAATACATATACACACACATACAAAAGACGGTTGACAAACATAGCGAGAAGCAAGGTTGTCTACCTCGGTCTGCGATACTGCGAATTCGTAAAAATTATAACTAACAAACGGCTATCTATCTATCTCAATTATAAACCATTTGTGTAACGCGACGAACAAAAAATATGTCAAAAATATTCGAGATAATTCTTCTGCATAAGCAGAAATTCATGTTTATATATTACATATCGCCCAAGCGATATGTCTAAAATACGTTAGTACGTATATCCAATTATTAGCAAACGAAAGCACGTAAATTCTTAATTTTCCTCTTAAGCAATGGTTGAATCGAGCAAGTCGACCATTTATCTTTCTGGCCTTCTTGCTTGAATTCTGTCTAAAATTCTAAAAGTATAAATGCACGGTTATACATTTGTTTGTATTTTTCTTGATTTTGTTAAAAAAATATTTCACACTAAAAAATAATTCTGCTGCAAGTTTTTACCCTGTCGCAGCTGTACATATTAATTGTTGATAAACAGGTTCTCAATTCAAACATTGCTAATTTTAACTATTATTTACAATAACAAATTCGAATGCGAAGATCAAACGATCTATGTAACTCTTTCAATATCCGGCATGCCTAGTTAAAGGAATGGAGTTTTTTACGTAAATAATTTTAAAAAGTTTTTCACTTATAACAATATGAATTAGATTATCATTTAACTACTAGGACGATTGCGTTTTCATACATAAACACATTTGTGTAAGCATTGGCGAAGTTTAAAGATCATTTAAATTTTAACCCTCTGATTAGAGATCATGATATTGCTTGAATCAGTAAAAGATCTATCAAACTATAAGTGAAGATGAAATTTCTCGCAAATTTGAATCATATTTCATACAAGTACAAGTCTTCGTAAGAAATATGATTGTTTCTTGAAAAAAAAAATCTTTAAAATATATTCCAAATTTTTCGTTTATTATATGACATCTAATTAAGGGTTAATGTTAATAATCATATACAGGCAAGACTTTATTGGCAATTGAACGATACCGCAGCGCCAAAAAGCCAATGTTAATTTTCATAAGGTGATGAGTTTTCAAAGCTGAGACCAACCCGATTTCACTGTGCATGTGATATATATATATATATATATATATATATATATAAATTAAGATCGGGTGTTGCTCTGCTTCGAAAATTCGCCACTTTATGGAAATTAGCATGGGCTTTTTGGCGCTGCGGTATCGTTGAATTGACAATTCTATTTAAAATTCTCAAACGCCGAGACTAACAACCACATTATGTTACTCATACGCTTTGGCTTGCTGGGAATCGATGATTGAGCATAGATTCTAAAATACAAAGATAAAAAACTAGATATACCATTCCTTCACAATAGGCGAATAACAAAATATACAAAACATACGGAATATACAACTATATTTATGGGATAAATGCGTCTCGGCATAACCGTTTCGCTTATTCTGTCCCGTGTGTTTTTGCGTGTAACATCTCATTTTATACATTTGCTACTGCTAAAATTGGATTGGACACTTGAGAATTTAGAATTTTCACGTTTTAACCAAGACAAGACACTTTCAAGAAAATTCATATTTCAGCAACTTTCAAGTGTCAACAGTTCAAATACAGTAAATTTTTTACATTGTAATAAATTTTTATACAAAACTTGGATTATTGAAGTTATTGTTATAATTATAATGCTATTCGTTTAAATAAGAAATACGTGAATTCTATTTTCATTCAATAGCACCTACTTAATGATCCTCCTTACTTTAAGCGACAGAAGAACGTTTTACAAAACGTATTTGATAAATTTTCATAACTAGTCTTAAATATTTCCAAAATAAACAAAATAAATTAGAACTGTTAATCAACAGAACATTTGTTACAAAGAACATATTCTATTACAGTATAAAAATTATTAGAATGACGTGACCAAATAATTTATCACAACTTTTTCAGTGACAAACTATGGCAATGAGTTTTGCTACAGTTTATATAAATCTCTATAAACGATACGCTTTTCATTGTCAAGTCAAAAGTATCCAAAAACAAGATGAACGATAGTATGCAATGTTGGGTTCTTGGGCTTTTAACCAATTCTTGTAATCATAGTTTTATCATAGTATTATAATAAGATTAATTAAATTCTCAGTATTTGTAACGCATAACTTCACTGCATGGGACTGTCTTGCAATAAAACTTGATCTTGAGCGGAGAACCCAATTTCCCCATGCGTATTCGTGCATTTTTGTGTGCACGCGATCAAAAGTAAGCAAGTTTATTTGTATAAAAGTTTATGCAAGTCCCTTAGTGGTTTTCTTCAGAGATGACGCTGATGAATGAGCGCGTGTACCGGTAGCTGCCTACCCCTTTGGTATCTCTGGCACCGTCCCATGCTAAGGTCGTGACACTCATAGACGTTGGCCACGGCAGTGTTAAGCCTGCGCTTTACAGGATCCACCGTGATTGTCCTGGACACATTGTAAGCAGAGAACGATGCAGAGATATCAAAGGGCTCCTCTAGTTATTCCATGGGATGGTGGCGCCCGCCGCACATGCCGCAAGACATGCCACACCAGTGGACCGCCCGGAGCGGAGGGTAAATCCAGAGGCACGGTACAATGAGAGACAGCAGGGCCAGCCCAAGCCATCGTCGACTGCAGCCTTCTTCTGTGCTACAACTAAAACCCGGATATTAACTTTTATTATGTTAAGTACTCTATTAATATCATTAATTTGCTAAACTATCAAAAGGAGTGTTTTCAAGTGGCTTTTTTTTAATTTTATTAAAAATTTGCATAATTTAATAAAAACTAGGCGTTAACGGCAATAAGTTTGCACGATTACTTTTTCGCGGGAATAACCCACGACTTTACTCTCGTGTTGCATAAAGTGCTACAAAAATGCAACACTTTTCTTACCTGCAAGGATTTTGTGCAAAATCACCTTCGGCGTCGCTCATGCAGTGATATAACATGCATTGAGCGCATGATAGGCATGACACAGTTGCGATGCCGCGTCTCACAGGATCTGGAGCGTATTCACAAGCACCCCTCGGATTGTGCTGCTCTGTGTACAATTCCTGACAATGCTTACAGCGTAACCTTAAATTTGCCCGACCAGTTTTCCCTGTCATACCGCTAGAAGCTTTCGTCGGCTGCTGCAAATACAAAATTAAATTCAACAATAATTGATTCTTTCAAATTTGTCGTAAAAAAAATGTTTAATGTGAACCAAAGCTTTATAGTAAAAATGTAAAAAAAATACTGAAACAATTCTCTAGACGTACCTGAGCGAGTATGTCTGGTTTTTTCAGCGATCCTGTTGAGCTGCTGTGATCCAATCGCTCCGTTTTATGGTATTGATGCTGTTGCTGCTGTTGCTGCTGCTGTTGGTCGTCTATGACTGGATACAGGTACTCGTGGTTGAGCGTTGTCAACTGTACGTAGGGATAGTTATCGGAAGCAAGATCGGTCGTCCTGGACTCAAGGGGATGATGGTGTTGGTGTTGCGATTGTGAATGAAAGGTGTGATGATGAGGGGGCATCTTGACAATCGATGGACTGTCTATATAGTGAATGGGTCTATGAGAATCCAGGAGATCTGAACACTGAGAATGATAATTCGGTATTCGAACTATGCCACGAGGCGTAGCGTCTGTCGACTGACGTGGTTCCGGTGGCTCTACTGGCAAGTTAAGTGTCTGAAAAAAGTTTTATTTTCATGCTTAAAATGTCTGTTTTGTAATGTTCATATTATCAAGAAGACATGGAAAAGTATGTACCATAAAAACTTCATCATCACCACCACCATCTGCTTGGCCATTTTCATTGGACAGTGAAGATTGTTCAGCAAGTCCTGTATTAACATAAATACAAATTAATGTATGAAATTCGAAATCTATAGGTCCCTACATTATTTGTTAAGTTCCTTTAAGCTTACCAAGTAAAAAAATCCAAAATTTATTGTAGCAATGAAAAATGTTAAGATAATTGTTGAATTTTCTATTATACTGATTAAATTATTCAACACAAATTATTCAATTCAAAAACCAAAAATTGTCATAGATTGTGCAAAATCTTAAAATTATTTATTGTTACAATTGATTTGTAAGTCAAGTAAGCAAATTTGATGCACATAAAATGATGAGCCAATTGCAAATACTACACATGTCAAAGATGTTTTAAAAAAATTATGAAAAGCTGTCAAACCTTCTAATAATTCCTGAACTGCAGTCCGAACGCCTTTATCAAAAGCACGTGCATCAGCAGCTGTTTGAAAAGTCAGTCCAAATTTTTTCTCTCCTGTACGCCAATGATGAAACGTGGGCATCACTTTGTTATACTCAAAATCTTTTTTTATAGTGCAGCTAAGCACAACCTACATAGTAAATATTTATATTCAGGTTTGAATTTATATGTTATTAATGTAATCTTGAATGCGTTTCTAAATTTTGCTTTAGGTATAGCTTACAGATTGATCTGTGATCCTTTTTCCATAAATAAGATATTCATATCTCCTTTTTGGTACAGCTGGTGGAGAATTGCTCAGTGAACCATGACCTTGACTGTTTGTAATTGTGCATGCAGAATGCGCAGAGTTGGTGGTAGAGGGTGCAGGGGTGACTGCTATCGTTGTAGGTATACTGGTTCCATTTGTTGCACCAGGCTGATGTGTCCCTGTGAAAGCAATCGATCTTCTTCTGACAGAGACATTTGCCAGACCTCCTCCACTCAATGGAACCCAACCTCCAGAACTATCATCCCGAGTCATCACCTGTGCCCGTACCCTCACCAAATAGTTACCACTAAAAAGTAATAAAAGTTGATTTTGTTAATGATCAGATAAGTAGCTCTAGTGTTGTATTTATAATCTATGTCTAACTCTTATTGATAAAAAAGAACATCATGTGTTTGTGAATGAAGTGAATACTCATTGATAAAAAATATTAATGAGGATTGGCTGAAAATTATCTTAGATATTATCATGATAATTTTAACATTATGATGATAACAGCAAAGAAAACAGATAGCAGAGTGGCATAGGCTAAAGGTATGTATGATTATCAAAATATTTCATTGAATTCAACGAGTAAAAAATTCATTCAGCATACTGTCAATGCACCACAATGAGATGTTTATTTTATGATAAAAAACACGGAGGCTATAGCTAGGTAAAAATATCCAGCTAGTATGATTCCAAGATTTCTTTATTCCTAGTATACTAATTGCACAGACGAAATCTAGACATTTTGAGGATCATCAAAATTCAAGAGATAAAACTTTTGATGTAAAAATTATTTTGTACAGCATAGAGCCAAAATGATTCTATGAACTGACATGTTCTGAATGAAAAGGTCTTTCATTCAGCAGTATTGATCATAGTGAGTATACAAGCAGTAAGTTTAAGGGTCAACCTGTCAACGGAAGGTTATATGGGGAAGAAGGAGGGGGGGGGGGGGGTAGTTGCACATGTACAGATGCATGATGGTTAGAACATGGCTTAGCAGCACTGATTTCTTTGGTATGGCAGTGGTGGTCAGCTACAGCAATACAGGATTCTTGGTTCGGTTTCTATAGGGTAAATCAGTAGAGGCCGCGGTGGATACCCTGGCCATAAAGAGCTCTATTTGGTGCCTAAAAAGGTTTGAAACAAGCATCCTCGTGGGCATGGCACGGTCGACGCGAGACGGACGTCTAGAGAGTACAGAGCAGGTTTATATAGAGGAGCTTTGCAGGAGGGAGCGCGGGCCATATAGATCGCTTGCGTAGCACCAAGTAGCACCAGGTGCAAGTGAAAGATCTCGTGTACGTGTGGATCGCAGAGCAGAGCAGATCCGAGAGCAGGGAAGAGTCTCGCGCGCATAGCGCAAGTATACGATGAGCTGTCTCGTCTCTCGGGGTGTGCAGAGAATGGGAGGGAGAGGGAGAGGGAGAGAGAGAAAGAGAGAGAGAGAGAGAGAGTTTGGGCGACGAACGAGGATTAGGGCGAGATACTCACTCCTCCGACGCCTCTGTCATGGTGGCTAGAGCTGTCTCGTCTGCGACGTTTACTCGATACCCACTTTCTCGCAAAGTTCACCATTTTCGTTGCATTGAAACGACATCCGGGCCGCGCGCGATCCGTCCGTCATCCGTTCGTTCAGCTTGGCTCGCTCTTGCGAACAGCCTGCGCCCGTCCGCCTGCCTGCTCCGTCCTTTTCCTCTAGCTCGTCTCCTCGACACTCTCTCTTTCTCACTTCTCTGCGCCCGCTCGCGCACTCGATCTCCGCTTCTCTCGCTCGCACACATGCGCGCACGATCGCTGCGCTACTGTTCTGCAAAAGTTCGGTTGCTGCTGCTTCGCTTCGCGCCTATATAGGTACATACGCGTTTGTTCTCGTGCAGCCCGTGCTGCAGTGTTGTGCGAGACTCTTTTTTTAGGCCAGTGCCGCAAGTACACACAGGAAGCGCCCCTGCCTGATGCCCTTCTCTCCTCTTCCCGACATGAGTCTCGACTTCAAGTTTCGACACTCCGCAGTCCGCACTCGCGGCACGAATACACAGTACACACTCACTATACACTATTACTATACACACGTGTGGACCGTGTGGTGTACTGAAGTGTACAAGTATAGGAGTAGTGTGCATACCATACTGCACTATACACCAAATACCACATAAGTATACTTATGAACCGCCCTTTTACCGTTCTCTCACTGCTCACTCTCTGATGGATAAATGCATTCATGGATGCGCGATGCGTCGTCGCCGTACCCGTGCTAGTGCCGTCGCTGTCGTGCGTACCTATAATCTATATATATGTATGTATATGCGCGTATAACAATTATCGTATATTTGTATACATGAGTGTACTACACTGCGATACCGTAAGTGGGCGCTGCTGGCGCGCTCTCTCATGGTCCCTCCCCGCCTCTACTCCTCTCATATGCTTTGGTTAGAAATTGGAATTGGTGATTGGTGCTCGTCACGCCGTCACGTAAGACGTATATAACGCGCGTCGCGCACAGTCACGCGTGACCTGACTGAACCTGCATGGCTGTCGAGTGCGCGCCTGACCTGACACTCCCACACCTCTTCCTTATAGCTATGTATGGGCATACACCACAAAATCATAACATTATATATGTAAATCTACAAATTTTTATGCTAAAGCCCGACTGGTGCATACTGCAGTCGCATGCGGATTATTCGAACGCGAGCAAAGCGCAACAGAGCCGTCGGTAAGAGTGGAATACGCGCCTAACTGCATTATCGGCTACACATGCGGTTTCAGGTATTTTACCTACATAAGATATACATACATTAATGGAATATCGTAATATGACTGGAAATATATTATAGGTATTATATGCAAGTATATATCTTAATCTGAACGCACAGCGCACAACCAGACGAAGAGGATGACTACCTATTTCTTTATTCATTTACTTGCCCCCCCCCCCCCCTTCTCCACACATAACGCATACACGCACATAGATTAAAGCTCATGGAATTATTGCGATACATTTTTTATTCAATTGAACGTGATTCGTGTTGAGTATTTAAAAAGTTACACTTGTAAAAATACGACGTGAAATAGGACACTTTGGATTATGTTTGTGAAAAAAGTACTTGTAATAAAATTGGAAATCGTGTGGCTCACAAATCTATATTTCAACTAAACTCATCGCGCACAACAATGACGTATTTCGTAAAGACATCGTGGCCTCAGCTATTATAGGTCCAAACACATATACATATATTTACACTTTGAAATTCTTCTATGGTTAGAACTCAATGAAAACACTTAGCTGCAGATGACAGAGTGTCAAAGAAATAAGGTATGTTTTTACAACGTGCAGTTCCTATTATTATATTATTAAAAGCGTATATGATACTGTATTTACATAATCTGATAATCTCGCATTGTTATAAATTCCTAAGTTATTGCTATGTACTTTTTCTATTGCAAAACTTTACTAAATTTTATAGTATGCGACAAAATTCAACTTTTTCTGTAACTAGTAAATTTTCTTACGCTTTTTTCAAGCAAGAAATCGAACCTGGTCAGGTCGACAACTATACAGAGCGAATGACAAGGAGATGGAAAAACAAAGCAGTTAGCTGCAATCTCAGTCGTAGGTGAATTTCCCGAGTTCTTTCTTGATAGCGGCGATAAGGGGTACGGCTGGATCCTCGGGCCTGAGCTGCGAGTCGGCAAGAACGCGGACGAGCTCAACTTCTGGCAGGTTGGGGCGGTGAAATGGCCCGGCGCTTAGAGGCCGACTGCCCCAAGCACCACGTGGCTGGCTCCTGATCTTGCCCGTCTCAGGGATGACGACGTCGCTCGGCAGCGAGGTGCGCGGTCGCGACGTCATCAGCTCCGGGTTCGGCGATGCCAGCGGACTATAAGTTGTAAAATAGGCTTTCTCAATGCGTCACTTCTCTCATTTCCGAAGCATGTTGTCGTCGTCGATATAATTATAATTATAAAATGCCACATCTTACGCACTATCTATAATTAACGCGGAACACAAAGACAATATAAGCTTACTACCTCACATGAGCGGATTTTCCTCGATAGTCCGGGGCAGCCCACTGAAGTGGACCCTGACCTGTATCGTGCGATCTCCTTTCGCTAGTTCGTTGTTGTTGTTCTCGAGGCTGTTTGGGCTCTCGAGTGCCGAAGAGACTGAAGGAATCGTCGAGTAGTTCGTTGAGTCGGCGACGCGCCCGGCCAACCGCTCCCGAGTGAGGTATGCCTCCGGGTTCCAGGTCCGCTTCGGCCGCCGCTGCCGTTGCATCGACGTAGTTACCTTGCAACACGTCACGTCTTTTCAACCGGCGAGTCCATCCGGCTCTACGCGGGCTGTGCTACTCGACAGATCAACATAGCCGGAGTATACTCTGATGCTTGTTTAATTGCACATTCGCAGGCATAATTGCGGAGTACTCTGACTTTGTTAAATCTTCGCCTCGTGGCCTTTCATTCATGACCGAGGTTTCACGTATTAAAGTGACTAGTGCAGGGGACAATACCTTCCACAGCTCGTTTTCTCTTCAGGTCCCAAACGATAGGACCCAAGACTCCGGGATCCTTGGCTTCGCTCGACGCTCTTGCGAGGTAGTGCTCGCCATTGCTCTTCAAGCCGTACTCCTTGATTTTCATCTCGGGAGAGTCCGATTCCAAGTCCAGATGTTTCACCTGCGAAAAGAGAACGAATACCGCAAATAACAAGGAAGAGTAATCGATATATATATATGTGTGTGTGTGTGTGTGTGTGCGCGCGTGTGTGTATATATATATGTATATATAAGCACTGCACTCACGACGACAGGTTCGAGAAGCTTGGAGAGCGGTTCGACACTTCGCATACTAGGAAACTGCTTGCACGAGGGCATGGAAAGATAGGAGTGCGGCGAGCCCGTGGCCTCGTCGAGCTCGGCACCGAAGCCCTTCTCCAGCGACTCGAGGGTGTCAGGACGAGCGGCATTGCCCGCGGATCCGCTGCAGCCCCTCGAATCCAGCGAGTCGGCAGCGGCCGAGCGAGGGCGATCGGGCGCGTTCGCTCGTTGGACGCGCCTGCGGCAATCGCATATAGGCTGTATAAGTATTTTTACTAAGACTAAGCAATTCCACAGCGCGTTCCATTACCCTTTATTGTCAACCGCGTCCGCGTAATCCAGCGTGTCCCAGGGCTTGGCGTTCTCGCTCCAAGTGTCTCGGGCGTCGATGTCGATGGTGTCCTGCGATCCCGGAGTCGTGCGCCTCAAGCCGCTCGTCATCTCCGTCTGTGCTCGAGATATTGATGCTGCTTATATATTGTGTAATCGATATAAGGCGAATAGCGACAGCACAGGTACGCATCCGTGACTGGCGGTCGTTAGGAAATTCAGCGAGGAGCCTCACCCTGGCCTCCGTCTCGGAGGTGTAGGCAGTGTTGTCGATGCCGCCGGGCGTTGTCGGCGCGTACTCCTCGTCCTTGCCGGCGAGTACCCTGCGATCCGGCAGCGGCGGCGCGGACACGGCGCTCTGGGCCCGCTTCCGCTTGCTCAGCAGGAGGAGGCCGAGGACGACGACGGCCAGCAAGACGAGGCCCGCTCCCGCGGCGCCGAGCAGCAGCCAGGCGTCCCGCCTCCTCGACAGCGCTAGAGGACGAGATTCTTTTAGATAGGCTGCAAGCAACAAAACACGGCCGGGCTACAGGACTTTGCACTTTTGCGGATGAATAATGAAGGTCGGCTCACGCTCGCTCTGAATGATGACCGGCGCGCCGAGCTCGAGGGCGACCTCCTGGGCCGACAGCAGCGCCATGTCCTTGGCGGCGCTCTCCGCGGGCACGGGCTTGCCGCCGAGGTGCACCGTGTAGATGAGCCTGGTGGCGCCGCCCTCTATCGTCGAGGTGTTCTGCATGCGCACCTGCACGAGGCCCACCTCGAGCTCCGCCTCGCGCAGCTGCCCGGCCAGCTGGGCCGGAGCCTCCGCGGGAACTGGCGGCAGGGTCCGCTTGCTCTTGGCTATGCGCACCGGCCGCATGCGCAGCAGGGAAACGCTAATGCTCGTCGTCTCGTCCGGTGTCTGCGGGTTGGTGAACTTGAAATCAGCGCTCGGTCGTCGAGTCGGGTTTGGCCGTTTGGCTCGTAAGTGAATACCGTACTCACCGCCGTCCGATTGTCGGGCTCGGCGCCGGGAGCCCGGTCTGCCTGACGCTTGGGCGCCTTGGGCGGCCTGGGGAAGCGGGTCTGCCGCGCGCGGCTCTCCGGCAGGAGGCCCAGGTGGCGCTGCTGCTGCCGCGTGAAGGCTGCCTTGTAGAGCCGGGCCAGGCGCAGCTCGACCCTGGGGGGCACGCTCTCGCCGGCTTTCAGCACCGTCAGCAGCCAGTACCTGCGCGCGCGCGCGTGCGGCCTCCTCCATTACTTTATTGTTCATTCGTTATACTCGTACGCAAGCGGTGCTGAGTGCTAGGTTAGGACTTTGTGAATTTGAGAAGTGCACGCACGATGTGTGTGTGTGTGCGTGTGTGCGTGTGTGCGTATATATATATATATCTATATATCACACCTCGGGCCGGGGTCTTGCCCGACGAGCACGCCGATGTCGTTGCGCTCGAGGTCGTCCAGGAGCGTCGGCGTGGGCTCGATGCAGGAGGCGCAGTCGAGCGGCGGCCGCGCGTCGTCCTCGGGTCGCCCCCGATCCCGTCCCGGCACGTAGACCGTCGCCGTCTGCTGGACGGTTCGCGTCTCGTACAGGGTGAGGATCTGCTCCGGATCGAGCCATGAGGGCGCGTCCTCGACTCCGGTCCAGAAGAAGTCCTGCAGGTGCACCCGGCGACCAGGTAGGTGCTCGATAAGCACGATCTCGTCCTCTGCGGCGCGCAACGGTAATGTAGTAGGTATATTAGGTCGTGGCTATTGTATACCTATAGAGCCCCGCGAGGTCTCGCGCGCGCGCGCGCGCGGACCCTGAGGCAGCGAGAGAAAGGAGTTCAATGCAAGCTGGGGACCTCTCTATGAAATAGCTATGCATCTCCAGCTATGTCCCTGTTTTTATGCAAGGTGCAGTGTACATAGACTGCTGTGTACACGGCCGCAACATTGGAAGCACGCGAGCTGCGTATCACGAAGGAGAAGAGCAAGCAGAAGACATCGAACCGGCCGCGTTGGCTTGGGTCAACAATCGGCAGTGTGCGTCCCGGTCTCCGTACGACGACGTCGAGCACGCGATCACGTGACTGCGGATCATCGCTTGGCGCTTGATACCTGCGCCGTGCGCGTCTCCGTTGGGCACGAGTCGATATCGAAAGCTGCAGATACCCATAAGAGTCGAGACAAGCCAAGGAGCGCGACAGGAATGAGGAGAATGAGGAGAATGAGCGCACCGGAACTGCCAGCTTAAGACTCGGCGAGTTCTCTGACACGCGATGTGTCGCGCTCGCCCGGCATTACACGAGCTATGGGGAAGAACAAGAGCGACGCCGGCCGGGCTTGTTATATCGAAAATGACGGATGCGGTGACAGTGCGCACTCAAGCTCAACGCTCGCGATCACGAGCGCGCGCGTGGAGAGAGCTCTTCGGCGCTTTTCGTTTGGAACGCACGCACTCGCGACGCGACAAATGATCTCTACCGGCCAATAGTACTGGACTGTTAATTTTATGCTCGACTTTCGAAGGTCGCGCGCTGCCGATGTGCCGGTCGAGCGACAGTTAGCAATTAGCATCATTTGGCCTGCACTCCTGTCTAAGTATACCGCGCACGTAGGTCTTTTGTTTCGTTGTAAGTAGGGCCGACCCGATTCCACGGTCTGCTTGTCTGCGCTTGCTGCTTCCGCCGCGGAGCAGCAAGCGCAGTCATAAGCTAAGCGGGCCTTTTACGCACAGCTATATAGTGCGCGGAAATTCGATTTGTTTTTCCGCGTGCGCGATCCGTTGATTCGTTCTTTTCATGCAGGTACCTATGTACATTGTGCATGCAGAGCCGCGAGAGCCTGCGAGATATAAGTGAAGCGCGCTGGGCGGCGCTGGGCGGCGCTGGGCGGCGCTGGGCGTGAGTCCGCATCAGCGAAGCGTGAAAAATAGACAGACCGCACAATAGCCGTGCACTACGTATACCTACCGCATAAAATGCGCTGCAACACCGTACAAGGGCTAGCTCAGGCATTTTTAGCGCGCAATGCAAGTGTTAAATCGATAGAAAAGTGAGTTCCTATGGTAAATGTCTCTCGCGAGATCGTCATACACATCTCGCGATCATCAGTTAGCTGTGTTCGATTTTCCCGCGCAACTGTGTCACTGCATCCTTCAACGAAGTTGACAAGTACGCTCGATGCCGATTCCCAGGTGCTAGATCAAGTGCAGTGCCAGCTCAGCGACTCGATATCGTGCCCTCGTCTATAACTTACGCGAGTCTGCGTTCGCATGCTTATTCATCGATTAAGACCCTCCATTGCCATTAGCGTCGCGCCAAGCTTTCAATTCCCGGCGACAATCTCGACTCCGATGCATGCTGCCTCCGCGGTCCGAGCAGGACGCGCTGTTACTACTTGCAGTTTGCATTTGCTTTACACGGCACCTGCCGGCCAGTGCAGCACGGCTCACGCGCGCCGGCCGATCGAACAACATATTCTACACCGTACTACACGCAATGATAACATTATTACGCGCGTTATCGCGAAGGCAATAATCAAATTGACCTGTGTGAGTGCATACGGGGTGCACGCTTCTCCCCTCCGCGCGTATCGACGTCGAAACATCA
>JAZHPH010000001.1:100000-116885 GCA_037356405.1 Nasonia oneida
TCGTTTACACAATTGAATTTTTTTCTGCACAAATCAATCTATAATTCTGTATAATTTCACCAAATCTTGACATTATGTTAATATCATTAAAATTAAATAGTTTTACTCCGAATCGAATGCACAATTCGATCAACGCACGGACAAATATTGTTCTGTTTCGTGGTTCATTTTGAATAGCGTCATCAGACTGTTACAATATAACGGCATATCTAGCGCAATCCATTCTACATTTTTTTTTTGTTAAGGTAAATACTGTTTTTAATGATGAATGTGTCGTGCCTGTTACCCTCAAAAATTCTACTTGGTTTATTAATAAATTCTAAAAACTTGTTTAAGTTAATTCTCGAAGAAATTTTAAAGTGTAATTTGTAAACAAATGCCTTGAATTCGTAAACTTTGTCTAATTATTAAAACAAACAATGCTATTCACATTAGTTTAATAATATTCCATTTTTTTCAAGGGGGGGGGGGCGGTTAGTTTTTACTCTTGAACATTATATTAAATTTGATCATTTCCTCAAATAAATCTATGCTTTCATTTTTTTAACAATAATTCATTTGATTCAATGTTAAGTATCAAATTTTGATGGTTTCAATTTTTCATCATGTCTTCACATTCAATACGTATTTACACAGCAAAAACGAATCATACTCTATGGAATCAACGACTATAAGTGATAAAGTTGGCGAACAATACTATACTACACATAAGAAGCTCTTTTTACACTGTACAAGAGGAAAATTCATGCTGTATTCAACGATATAATTCTTTCACACTTCGACGCCAAGTACACGGTCAACAACGTACTCGTACCTCTTGGGCTCACCATCCTCTTCCTCGGTCGTAGATTTTTGTGCATCACCAGTTTGTGCAACTTCGTTGCTCTCAATCGGATCCCTCACAATTTTATCATTGCTGGTCTTGTCGGTTGCTGCAGCTACAGTTGCCGTTGAATTTGTCGATATGACTGCGACAGCTGCGGGACTACTAGATTTCCTGCTAGCATAGTTGTGCTGAGAGCCAACGTTTCTGGAGCTAGCAGTGTTGTTAGAAATTCTGCTAGGCTCTGATGCGTACCTTCTGTGATCGGAGCCAGTGGGCGTAATCTTGTCAACGACAGACTCGTCTGGTGGTAAGACGGGCACGTTTAGGTTAATCCGGGTAAAAAAAGCCATTTTTTCTCTGTAAATTAAATTTCTGTTTAGTATAAACGCAGCTTAAAATTTTTCGAATTCACGTCTTTTTACAAAGAGCTGTTATACGCTACTTACTTGAATGATATTATATCGGGCTTGCCTTTGCCAGCCTTGGTCTTCCTAAGTTTGTAGATTTCTTTGCTAGTCTTCCTGAGCATTTTTTCCACCTTCTTGTCTTCAACGCTCTTGCCGTTTTTGCCATTCTCAGCCTGTTGCATCAAATTCTGGAATTTGTCGTCTTCCAAAAGCCAACTAGCCATGTCTACGTCACCCTTCTCGCGAGCCTGTTCAAGCCTCTGCTTCAACTCTCTTAGCCTGCTCAGTTCATCGTGCAAATTGGTCAGGCGTGCGTGTTGCGCTTGCAGGTCCAGTTCAAGATCTAGCGAGGTGCGAGCTGTCGCCGGGAAGTGCGTTGATTTGGACTTTGACACAGTCGAAGGTGACTTGCAGCCCAGAGCCGAAGAAGGTCGCCGCCAGCGCAGTGAACGGCGTTCCACCGAGTTGCGCTGGAAGGGTCCGCCACGGCGATAGAGCGGCATGCTGCTGTCACTGTCACTTCGGTTTAGCTGCAGAAACGAGTAAACATTAGATTGCGATTTGGTCAGTTATTTTCGTTTCTAGCGTGTATCTGACTGTTTGTCAACAGATATACGAAAAAGTCACTTACTCTACATATGTAATGGTTTCGGCTAACCGCTGCACTCGGCGAGAATGTCTGACTTCTCTTGATGACGATAGAGTTTTTGTCGTCGTGCACGGCACCAGGCACGACTCCCGCAGCTGATAATCTTCTCTGCTTTCCCTGTTCCGGAATGAAGACGCATTCCGTGTTCGTTTCTTTATCCGAGGTTTGATTGGCCGCTACCGTCGTTTCTTCTGCTGCCGCTAATTCCTCATCCTCCTGAAAATACGAAAATTTTCATTAAAAATATTTCATGTCTCACGTGAACCTTTTAATGCAGCTTAGCGTTCAACAAATCAATTGCTAACCTCGTGTTCAAGTACATCCTCAAGTACGCTTTCCTCCATCATAAACTCAACAATGATTCCCTCTTCGTCGCTATCGTCGCTGTCTCCGCTAGCACTGTCACTATCTCCATCTTCTTCCTCCTCTTCTTCGGGACTCTTCAGACAGTTGGCCAGTTCCTCGAGTCTTAGAGAGACTGCTGTCTGCAGCTCGTCGCAACCCTGATTGCGGGTCAGCGTTGACGTTTGTGAGCTAATGATTGTGCTCTCGTCGCTGCTCTCCTCCTTGGCATTCTGACAGGCGCTACTGCTGCTGCTCTGACCACTGCCTCGATACATCGATATATCTGACTCCTGCTTGTCGTGCTTGCTCACCAGTTGCTGCTGCGACGCGGAGAGCGACTGCGAGGATCGCGAGGTGCTGTTTGTATCGGACGAGCTTGAAGGTTGCATGAAACGACACGACAGGATATTGTACCATTTGACACTCGGCGTTTCTGGACTAAAGTCTGCTAGCGAGACTTGGGCCGAACCCTAAAAAAATACAGTACGCATGTGTTATTGAATATTCAATGTGTTGATTCAGGTAAAGTATTAATATTGCAGAAACGGTAAGTACAACTTACCAAGCACTCCTCAGACTCGCCGCTCGTGCACCAAACATTGACTTGCAGAGTTTTCGTGTAGAGCTTATTAAGTGGCACGGCAATGGGAAATGTTTCGCCAAAGGTGGGCTTCCGCATATCGATCACCGGTTTCGTGCAGCATACTTGGTTCACTGGCGCTTGCATTGGTAACAGAGCAACTTTTATGTACCTATAAAGAGAAAATACGTTGCAACTAATCACAGAACGATAATTTTATTTAAAGCTACCAAATTTATCATCAAGTCTCAAGTAGATTTAAGATTTAAGTTTGCGGGAAATTCGATATTCACGAGATGGATAATAGGGCAGCAGTGACGGCTTATCATTCGCAGTCGTCACCGTCGTCGTCACTAGTGAGTCAATATACGTTTTAAATTTCGGTACATACACTTGCATGCTGTCTGGAATGTAGAGGGCGGCAAGGTTTCTTGCACGCTCGATGCCAATGTGAAGAAGCCCGTCGCTGATTGAGTACCTGCGGCGAGAGAGTTTATTGATTGCAATAGGGAAACTAGTCAACTCTGAAATATTTTAACGTTGATACAAAAACTGAAAAAATACCTCAGTTTTATCTGGACCTGTGCTGTTTCGAGGTTGGCATCGTTATTCATGAGGGTGTCAGCTCCTGAAATTCCGGACAGTCGTCTCCTGTTCGAAGCCTCGAAGACACCTGAGTCCCCGGCTACGCTTTCGTCGGATACAGCAGCCGAGACAGATCTCGTGTTTGTACCCGAGGAGCTAGCACGAGACCTTATACCCATGGGTGGTGGCGTTTCGCTGATTGGCGACAGAGGCGGTTCTTGTGTGAGTCCTGTATTATTATTATAATTATTGTAATGAAAAGATTTGGAAATAAAAGAGATTATAGGTAAAGAACCGACCAGCGAGAACCGGCCTGCCGAGACCGCTACCCTGCGACATGTTGCAGGACTGTAGGTCCATGGGCGTCTGCGCGTTGTGTTTCGGTTGTTGCTGCTGTAGCTGAATCTGCTGATGTAGCTGCAACTGCTGCGGCTGCTGCTGATGGTGATGGTGATGGCTGTGTTCGGTATTGGCGCAGTGCTGCTCTTGTATCGTCTGCTGGCTGAACCTAAGCTCCGCGAGCTTGTCTTCAAGCTGCATCCTGTCGAGGTGCGAGGTAGTCGTCGTCGAGGCCAGCAGCCTAAGTTGCTGCCTCCGCTGAAGCTCGATCTGTTCATAAGCCGGTGGCGGTCCAACCGGGGCGTTTTCGTAGAGAGGCGAGATTGGTGGCGAGACGCTCGACAGGCTGGACCTGGGCGAGAGGCTGGGCTGTGACCTCCCTGGCGACGGAGTGCCGAGATTGTTGTTGTTGGTGTAGTTGCTGCCACCGCTGTTGTTGTTGTTGCTGCTGCTGCTGTTGTTGTTGTTGTTGCTGCTGCTGCTGCTGCTGCTGTTGTTGTTGTTGTTGTGGTGGTGGTGTTGGTGGTGGTGGTTGTTGTTGTTGTTGCTGCCGCTGGCGTTACTGCTGCTGCTGTTGGCGGCGGCGGCGACGGCGGTGACAGACTGTTCGGAGCCCTTGAGAAGGCGCTCGACACGGCGGTGCAGGTCGACCATATCGACGGGCCTCTCCTGTTGCGTCGTGCCCATGCACTGGGGACCACCGTAGATGTCAGTGAAGCTGAGGCCCGAGCTGAGCGAGCCCTTGCTGCTGGTCGTGCTGAGACTACCGAGCGACGAGCTGCTGCTCACGGAGAGCGTGCTGGCCGAGAGGCTCTTGAGCTGTCCCTCGAGCATAGCCATCGACCTGCCGCAGGTTATCCAATAGGTAAGTTAAGTAAGTAATGGCTTATCGAATGAATTAGGCTGAAAAGGAAGAGTGAATCACCTGAGAGCGTCCCTGAGCTGCTGGAGCAGCAGCTGCTTCTCCTCGTGGAGCCTGACGCGATCGGTGATGGTCTTGTTGGAGAGCTCGAACGCGTTGTTGAGATCCTGCTCGAGCCTGCGTATCTCGCAGTGTATCTTCTTCATGTCCTGCTGCGTGCGCGTGTGGGGCGTTATGCTGCGGAGCTCGCGCAGTAGCTGCTCCTTCTCCTGGAAGAGCAGGAGCTTGTCCTTGTCGCTCTCGGTCTGGCCGGGTATGACCTTCTCCTCGAGGTCGGCGAGCTGCTGCTGGATCAGCTGGATCCGCTTCCTGGCCTCGTCGTACTGGAGCCTCATCCGGGCCATTTCGGCGAGCCGGGTACCGATCGGCACGAGCTCCCCCGAGAGATCGGTCTGCGAGGCGGTGCTCAGCTTCTCCTGGGGCAGACTGAGGGTGCTCGCCTCGGGACTGCCCTCGCAGAGCTGCAGCCTCGTCAGCTCGTCCTTCAGCTGCGCCAGCGACTGCATCAGCTCGGCCTTCTCCTTCTCGCCGCTGCTCAGGCTCTTCTGGATGTTGCGCAGCTCCGTCATTATCGCCTGGGCCTCCGTTATGTTGTAGCATCCCGCGTGGTGCGAGCTCAGCTTCTGCTCGACGCTGAACAATCGAAGGGCACGACGCGGGGTAATATAATATAATTCATTCATGTATTCTGGCAAAAAGGGCGTATGCGCGTTTGCCAAGAACGCGGAAGGCACTCACCTCGCCAGGGTGTCGACGCCGCGCTGCGTGCAGCTCATCTCCGCGCGAATCTGCTCCAGTTCGCGCTTGAGCCGCGAGACCCGCTTCCTCGCCAGCGCCACGTCGCACTTGAGCAGGTCCGGATCGTATTTCGTGCTGAGCGAGCTCGAGCTCGAGCAGACTGAAAAGGGGTGAAGAGGTATTTGTTATTCACGCGGAGCTGCCTGCGGGATGGCGAGCTGATTCACTTTATTACACTTACGGCTGGTGCGCGAGGCGCCGAGGGTGCTGAGCGCATTGTTCAGATGGTTGTACTCGTCCTGAGCTAGGCACAGCCGCTGCTGCTTTACGTCGTAGATCTCCTTTTTCGCCTGAAACACGCAGAGAAACGGCCTTGATTATTGCATCGACGTTTTTCTCAATTCATCGCGCAGAAAAAACATTCCATTACATCGCAGGTATAGCCTCGACTGTCGAGTCGAGCCAGCGTCAAACGTGAGCTATGCACAGACAGGGTCTCGGTATCCTTCTATAGGACTGTCATCGCGTCGACATTGCCGAAGCATAATTGATGAGAATACGGAAAATGAACGCGCGAAAATTATTGATTTCCGTTTTCCGAGCGTAGCCGCATTACTTATCTGGAATTTCATCGCGGCGCGGCCGCTGAAAAGAAACGAGAGGAAGGCAGCTTCGGGGCCGTGCGCGGACGGGCGAAACGCATATCGGCGATCGCCACGCGCGGCATTCCAGCACGAGTCTCTCGATTTAGCGCAGCTGCGCAGGCGCAGGGGGCGCAGAGGAGCTGACGAGGGGAAGGGAGGGAGAGAGAGAGAGAGAGAGAGATACAGCGCCGCACAGGCTCCGCGAGTCGCGGATGAACATGGGATCGTGATCAAGCAGCTCGGTTTGGCGATCTGTCTGATGCCGTGCATGCACCTCTTTGCGAATAGCCGTTTTTGGGACCGTGTGCAGGGAGCAGTACGATTGGCCTGGAAAATTCATCGTTCGAACAGGAAGATATATCACTATTGCCAATCGATAAGATTGTGAAAACTCGTAAATAGATTGATTTGCCAGTGCACGCAGCACTTTTCAGCTAATTCGAAAATCGAAACGAAACAGAGGAGGAAGAAAAAGGAGAAGCATCGACGCTCGATTCATTCGGAATATCTCATAAGCGAGAAGCCGAGAAAAAATTCCTCAAACTCGACGCGAGGAATCCAGCCGCGGCGGCCGGCTCCCGTCTTCTTTCACATTCCAGCGCGCGTGCGCTCGCACACAAACACACGCACACACACACACACACACGCACGCACACATTCACGCGCTCGGACGCACAGCTCCAAGAGCTGTAAGATCGGTATACAAACGTCGGCGGTCAGCGGCCGAATCCGTGATGGAGAAAAATGACGATTTTCTCTTTGCGCAGGCAATTCAGAAACAAGCGCTGCCGAGGCTCGCTGATCCTTACGTATTCGCAGTAGTAGTAGGCCGTGGCATCGCTGTCGTCTCGCCTGTAGCACTGCTCCCAGTAGAACCTCTGAATCTGCTCGTCGTTCTCATAATCGTTCTGGTAGCACATCCGCATCTGGTAGCGCGACACGACGTTCTCGTAGATTTGCTCCTGGTGGCCGTTCTGTTGCTGCTGCTGCTGCTGCTGCTGCTGCAGCTTACTGCTCCGCAGGGTTTGTTGCTGGCACTGGTAGTTTTGCTTCTGGTTCTGTTGATGGTACACGTTGTGCCGGTAGTAGTGCAGCTGCTGCTGCTGCTGCTGCTGCTGCTGCCGCTGCTGTTGGTGGAGGTGTTGCTGCTGCTGCTGGTGAAGCTGCCGAAGCTGCTGGCGCCGGTGGTGCAGCTGGAGCTGGTGGTGCTGCTGCAGCAGCAACTGGCCGCAGTCATCGCGCGTCTGATAGTTGTTGATGATCCCGTACTGGGGATGGTACGCCCGAGTCTTGCTGATCGCGCTCGTCCTGGCGGGGCTCTGGCTGGCGCCTGTTGACGAGGTACTGTCGTAGTTGTCGACGTAGCTTCGGTACTGGTGCGCCGGTACGAGTACGCAGAGGGTGTACTGCCGGTCCATGCCGGTCCTCCGCGCCGACACTCGGACACAGCTCTCGCGAGTACGGCTCTCTCTCTCTCTCTCCTCCCTTTCTCTCGCTCTTTCTCGGCGCGCTGCTGCTCTTGGCCTTCTGTAACCTTCGCCGAGAGCTGCTCGACTCTCTTGCCGCCGAGATCCTACTCTCTTCCTCTTACGCTCCCTGTACCGCTCTCTTGGATCCTACTCGGCGCATACTTTTGCACGGCACTGGCACGCGCGCGGCGTGCGCACACACACACGCGCGCGCGCGCGCGCACACACACACACACACACAATAACAGGCACTCACGCACGCACGCAGCGGCACACACTAAAGGACGCGTGCTGCAACGGCTCTCTTTCTGCCTTGCTCTCACTCGCAGTGGTGGCGGCACGATGGAGCAGGATCACCTCATCTTCGCGAGAAGGCCTCCACCAGACTGGTCGGTTACGGGCCCGAAATTCCGATCCCCACCTCCTCTGCTCTCGTGCGCGCGCGTTCCCTCTCTCTCTCGCTCGCTCGACTGCGGGCATATAGGCATGCAAGAGCCGAGAGGCTCGATTTTTAAGGGATTCCCCTTTTTTACTTTTGTCCTCTTTCTTCGCCTCTCTTTGTGGATCTTTGCCCTTGCGGGTTCCTTGCGCGTGTATTAGTTACGCCCCTGTGTCAGATCCCAATACCTTACTTCTCCGCGGAGCGAGATGAGGCGAAAAAAAGTGCGAGATGAAAAAGAGAAGGCGGGAAGTGCAGCAGGACGGGGAGAGGGAGCCCCGCGCCCCGTACGCGCGGTGTTCTCGTTTGGTCGACGAGAACGAGAGAGGGGCAGGAGGAGGGAAAGAGGGAGGGTGGGGGTGGCCCTCCGAGGTCAGGGTACGACCCTGCGAGAGGTAGGGAGAGACGCGATCCCGCTCGTAGTAGTAGTAGAACCGACCTTGAGTCGCGCATTATTCTCCGTCCTTGTTGGAATTTCTGGGCCCGCTTGTGCATCGGCATGACTGCGAGCATCCAGCAGCGAGCGCGGGGCGGAAGGGAAGAAAGCCGAAGAAAGATTCTCTCTCTCTCTCTCTCTCTCTCTCTCTCTCTCTCTCTCTCGCTCTCTTCCTCCTCCGTGCGCATTTTCTTTCTCTTTCTTTGCCTTTTCCATCACTCGCAGCAGCAGCGGCAGAGCCGTCGGTTCTCTTTTTCCTATTCTGCCTCTTCTCATTCTTCTGCCTTTTTCCTTCGACTATCCTGGCTGCAGCGCGCGCGCGTATCGTGCAATGTGCAAGCTACGAGAAGAGAGCAGTTTTTTCCAATCTCGCGAGTGAGTGGAGCCAGCCTTTGGGGCGCAAATCTCGACTATGCTCGAGGAACTGATTGCTCAAACTTTTTCTTTCTCTCGAGATATTTACTTTTGTATTGGCAATCTATATTTACATCAAGTTGGCTCCTCTACTTTTCTTGAATTCTGCTCCCTGTGCAGCTCTGTCAAAACTTTGGACTCGAATTTTCACGTAGGATTCCAACAGACGCCGCTAGTCTATGCAGCATCCCACGAATCCTCTAGAAGCTGCGTTGCGGCAGCAGAAGTTTTTAATAAGCCGAGCGCGTACACCCACTGCGCATTCCTCCCTCATTTTCTCACGAGAGAGCGCGCGCATATTTTCGCCACGGACACGCGCCGACGATGTTATCGCGCAAAATAGAGCCTGACGCGCGACTCTGTGCTCTCCCCCGCGCAGGAAATGTCGGTCGATGCACGCTGCTACGAGAGGGAGAGAGAGAGAGAGAGAGAGAGAGAGAGAGAGAGAGAGAGAGAGAGGGAGAGAGAGAGAGAGAGAGAGAGACGAACTCGCGAGCTGTGCATTTCGAAGGCTAAGGTGTATTCGTGCTGCTGCTGCTGCTGCTGCTGCATCACATAGGAACGCGAATACCTGTGTACGGCGTATAGCTATAGAGCCGCATAGCAGCAGCTGCAGCTATAAAAGAGAGGAGAGAAGGTAAGCGCAGCAAGGGCGGGGAGGGGGGAAGGAACGAGCGATGGACTGAGAAGAGAAGGAGGAGGAGGAGGAGGAGCGCTGGAATGCAGCCGAGTGAGGAATTCCGGCCCCTCCCGCATATTTATCTGAGCGGACCGCGAGTGGTGTGCGTGCGTGTGCACTGTGCATATGCCTCGGGGGGCCGAACACGACTAAGACCCCTTTTATAGCGCTCGCGTGCGAGCTCTGCGCATACGCGCCGAGCCGGGAAGGGCTGTGCACAACAACGCGCTGCGCCTATGTACACGGAAATCTACCACTGTGCGCGCGTTTTTTCTACTGTACATTATTAATTTCAAGCTCTACGAACTCATCAAAGTCCTGGGAAAAATGAGTCGCAAAGATAAATTCCTACGGATGAGAAATGTCGCCAGAGAGGTCCTTCTAACTTGGATAGAGTTGACGAGTGACGTTAGTGCAAGTTAGATAGAGACACCTTCGATGGGCACTCGAAACCACGAGAATTTGCGAATTTTGTGACGCGATCCATCGGCTAATGGAAAATCAGTGTGCGCAGTATATCATACGCTACGACGACAGGAATTCTTCCACAGGCCATAGCGATCGAGATTAAGCCGCCATAGAGAGTGTGCGAGAGAGTGGAGATCGTCGAACGGGACCCGCGAGCGAGGCCCAGGAATTAAAATAACCAAGTTTAGGGTTAGTCGAAGGAGAGCGCTACCGGCTCTCTCTTTCTCTCACGTGATCACCCTGTGGCTACCGAATTCCGTGCCTCGTAGTTTCTTTTTCCGCGAGAGCGAGAGATCAACGAATATACATATATTACGGGCGAAATGGAACCCGAGGTCTCTCGCGCACGGTTTGGGCCCGAAGGCGCGTGGAGTGGGGATCGTCGGCGGAGGAGAGAAGGGGAGACAGGGCCGTCGAAGGTCACGTGGAGAAGGCCCCGAGCGGCCCTTATGCACGTAGGCCGCCCCCCCCCCTCTCTCTCTCTCTCTCGTTCTTTTTGTACCAGAGGCCGAGCAAT
This sequence comes from Nasonia oneida, assembly GCA_037356405.1. NCBI lineage: Eukaryota > Metazoa > Arthropoda > Insecta > Hymenoptera > Pteromalidae > Nasonia > Nasonia oneida. The sequence continues at coordinate 110,458 of JAZHPH010000001.1, forward strand.
GCGAAATACCGGAGCCCTTCTTCATGGGGGCTAGAGAAACGCGCACCTTGATGATATACGTCAGTATAATATACACTTATGGTAAGCAGATCCGTTACAGACTGCCTTTGCAGATCAACCTCGGAAAGAAGCATGAATAAGGTAAACTTTAATTTGATGAAAATTGTCTTGGATTTAGAGTCGAATTGCGCAAGTTGCTCTACGACAAACTAATCATCCTTCAGGCAGAGAAAACGAGCACGAGGAAAATATCGACCTGTCGTAGTCAAATGGCCGAGCAGAGCCAACGATTTCGTACTCCTTTTTCATTTTCGTTGCTGCCTGTATCTCTTTCCGTACCAGCTATGACCTTGGACGAAGGTCCTCCTCGTCGTCGTTGGGCGTGCATTTTCGTCAGGGGCTGCTGCTGATGATAATTGTAACCTCTTATTTTCTAAGAGTGGAATAATAACTGCCAAGTTTTTAGAAAGATCTTAAGCTCTTCCAGATAGTCTCTCTACTTTCTATAGGTACTGCGAGATGGGTATTTTTCAAATCGCCGTCCGTCGAGGCACGCGGCTAATTTTCAATATAGACCACATTCTGCAGGTCTTTCTTTAGAATTCGAAATGATGGCATGCCCAAAATCGAGGGAAGACTAGGCTCAGCTTGAAGCTCAAGTGAACGCACGAGAATCAAGATAACAATGTTGTTTCTATGTCTATGCTGTACAAAGCATACAAGCTGCGGCAAAGCTAGGGAGCACATTCACGTACTCGAGCTCGCGAGTGCACGCTGATGAGATCCGGTTTTTGACCTGCAGCGTGCTATGCGGGGCAAGTGTGCGTGTATAATCCGCACATACATAAATCTGTCTTTCTCCAAGCTCGTGCGGCAGCTGCAGCACATCCACGTATTATACGCAAGAAATGGATCACCGATTTCTAAGCTTTTTGTCTTTTATTGCCTATACTAATATTCGCGTCGACGATGAGTATACCACGTTTCATCCCCATACTTTCGGACTGATACTGGCCGCATAATATACCACCGTGCCCATTCCTATATCAAGAGGAATATCAGCATCCGACTAAGAAGCAAAATAAAGCCGCCCTTTCCTGCTCCATTTCGCATTGCAGTGCGTTAGCGGTAGCGGTCTCTCGCGGCTCTGCTTCTCTCTCTCTCTCTCTCTCTCTCTCTCTCTCTCCCCCTCTCTCTCCCTCTCTCACGCACGCACCGACTGAGCTCTTTTTCTTCCAATTTTAAATGGACCTGCCGAGCAAGATGCGTGTAGTGCGCTACCGTGCACCGGTTTACGCGCCGCGAATTCCCCGCTACACACGTTCTGTGCTCGCTAGCAGTACAGCCGACGAAGGCTCTGCTGTTTCATTAACTTTGAAGTTGGGCAAAATTTGAGCAAAATTCATTGTTGTTGTTTTCTCTTTCGTTACACAGAAATTGCGTTAATTCTACATCACGATGCTTTCTCGGAAGCGGAATCCGTCTGATCTATTCGTTTCTGGACTGGAACTGGTCGCGCGCTCCCGGCACGCGTGTCCCTATATGTAATATGCATTGCTTCATCGGTTTTAGGCTGAAGGAGATGAGCGGCCTGTCGCATGGTATCAGAAATCCGCAGTCAAAAGGACAAGTCTCCTTTCCGAAAAAAAATGAAGAAACCAGATCGAGCGCTCGAAATAAATAAGGGCCTTATTTATTTCGAAGAGCGGTATCATGTCCGAGAGCCGGCTCACCTCCGATGCACTGGCGCTCGCGAGAAAGGAATTCCTTGGGTCGGACAGCTGCCGGCGAACAAAGACGGAGAGCTGCGGGACGAGAGAGAGAGAGAGAGAGAGAGAGAGAGAGAGAGAGAGAGAGACAGAGAGAGCAGCGCAGCAGGCGATCTTTTGAGGAAAGAAATTCTCGGACAGCACGTGGCCCGCTCGCACGACGAGAGCTATTACAGGGCTTGCGGGCAGGGCTACGCGTAACGCAAGTATGTCGCTGCACGCGACCGCGGCGGGACTTGAATTCCGACAGATTATAATAATTTTATCGCTATGCACGATGCAGCTGCGAGTGAATGCTCGACAGCAATGGATCGACACAGAGACGCAAACTCAATGCTCCGGTCGCTCGGAATGCTCGGCAGATAGACGTCGAGAGGATATGTTTTTCCGCGACAGATGGCGCCAGCGCGCGCCTTACCCAAATACCGAATACGAAATACCTATACCTACTGCTTGGCAGCTGATGGTGCGGCACGCGCGTCGCGCCCCTCTTCCTCTCCTTTGCGCGCGGAAAATCGCAGCCAAGTCGAACGTGCAGTGCAGCGAGGACTATTTAACTTACGCGAGCTCCAATTGCCGGATATTAACGGCGGCTTGAATGACTCGTCGGGAAATCGCGCCGGGTCATACAAAAGAACGCGCTCGCCCATAAGCGCCTGAGATACGTGCGAACGTGCCTTCGCGAGAGCGCGATGTATCTAGGAGAGGGGGAAACTCGTAGGACTAGCGTATTCCTGAACCTGTCGGCCCTGTTGGCAATAGTAGCAGCCAGCCGCGCCGGGCGGCGGGCGCCTCTCTCGCGGGAATCTCTCGGCTCGGCTCGCTGCATGGCCGCCGCACGAGATACAGTATCATATACGAGAGCACGGAGAGCGCGAGCGGAATGGCTTTCATTGAAAATTGAAAATGACCGCCGCCTGAGGGGGGAGCTACGGACACGGAAAGGATCATTGGAGGCTGGGACGCGCGCGATTCATTCTACGAGCGAATATAGTCATTTACCATTGCGACAATGCGAGTCAAGCTCGTTATTTTACGCGATTTCAGAGTTTAAATGCTCAAGTGCACTCGAACTACTCGCAACTGGGTTTGTTATTCGAAACGACGAGCGCCTGTAAACAATGAGTGCTCTACGCATGTATTATGGAGTCCGATGGACAGAGCAACTGGCCGACGCGAGAATATGCACGTTTTCGAAATGGAGCTAGGAATGCAGCTTGCAGAAGCGATCGAGAGAGGAACAAAGACGTTCGGGGCCGTCTTTCCGCGAGTTCCTTCCCTTCCCTCCCCTCTCCGCGCGCAGTTCTCGATTCCCGTCGAGTCCTCACTCTTTTCCCCGCGCAGGTCTGCCAACTTTGCAGCAGCAGTTTTCAAGAGATCCTGCTCCAGCAGCTGTGCTACTGCGCTACGCTACGCTGCCAGCCAAATTGTTGATGAATACAAGTAAATGGCAACGTATAATTTTTGTTGGATTTGCCGGAAATTTTGTCACTTGAGCAAAGTGCATTTCAACACTATGGGCGTTTGGGGGAGCATCGCTAACCTCGCGAATGAGTGTAGCGCGAGGAGTTGGTTGAACCTTGGCGGAGGCGACCTTTGGCGGAAGACGCCGCGCCGGATGCCGCCGTTCTTCTCGAGCGCTTATCGCATACTTATAGTCGCTTCGAGAATGCAGAGGGGCTCTTCCCAGGCAGCTTTCTTATAGAAGTATTTCCTTTTCACGCAGAATCAGTTTTTAAGCTATCTTTCGCGAAAGAATGGGACTTGCAGTTTCGACTCGAGGGCGCAGAGAGAGAGAGAGAGAGAGAGAGAGAGAGAGCGCAAGAAGAAAAACAAGCGCTCGCAAGCGATGCTGATATGAATGGAATGCGATGCCATTATCGAGGTGTACCAACCGATAACTCGCTGCCCCGCAGCAGCAGCAGCAACGCGAGGTGCATATATCGTGAAGATAACTGCGAAGGACGAGGAGAACTTGAGAGGGGGAAGAGAGAGAGAGAGAGAGAGATTGGAGAAGCGACCGGCCAGAAATTCCTGCGAATCATTTCGTTGTGCTTTCCGCGCGCTCGCTGCCGTTCGTATGTACGCTTGTCTTTTTAGCGTGGTTCTTCCTGTGATTCCAGTTCCTCGTAGAAAATGATGCCTTCTATCGCTATCGCGCGTTCAATTTTCCGTGGCAGTGTGCTCGAAAATTTGGAAGAAACGTACCAACTACTGCCATTAGTTAGTAACGCCTCTAGCACCGATAAATGATATGATAAAAACAATTGTGCGTGGACATCGCGAACGCGTTAATGATCAAAATGTGGAGCGCCGTATCTAAAATGTCCCCTCTTCTGCGTGGATCACAAGCGGAATAAGCCTCAAGCCATAAATACCCAGGGAAAGTCATGACAACTGGGTTTCGTATGCGCGAGCGCGTCACACACACTTATTGAATCCTCACTTTTATAATGTCTACGATTTGATCTTACAACTAATCTAATCTAATCGCAGCTCCTCGCCAATTCTGAAATAGAAATGACCAGTTAATCGCCCCTCTCCTCTCCCAAGACTCGCCATTTCATCGCGAGCGATTCGCCGAAAAATGAGTAACAGTAGACAGCGAGTGCAAGTAGTATTGTTTGCCTTGCACGGCTGTTTTTGACCGAACAATCCAGCGACTTGCATTTTTTTAGCAGCATCACAGCCGTTCTGGTCGCGCGACGCACTGTATCGCCGGCAGCGAGATAAGAAGTGAGGGAAAGGAGCGACTGCATTCCGCGGCTGCCGATAAGGCGTGACCTTTTGATGACTTAATCGCCGGCGGAAGTTTCTCCATGCTTTCTTATCCCGCGGTATACGCCGAAGAGAGCCGGTCTTTCGGCTCATTGCAGGGAAGCATATTTGTCCCGGCGCATCATTTCTCGATAAAATTGCTGCCGGGGCTGGAAGCCTACCCGGCGTTTGTAGACCAGTATGCACCAACTACTCGCGGCAACATTTCCGTTTTCATCTCGCTGACGTTTTCGAACGTAAACCTTGCCTCCTCTTCCTGCGCCTTTTTTCCTTTTTTCAAGCTGCTATTCCCTTCTCTTCTCCCCCACCCCTGACGCCTAGCCCTCTCTCCTCGCAGGCTATACTTCTCCTTCCGTCTCGCTCGGCTAGGGCCTCGCGGTCCGTCTCTCACTCTCTCCCCCCACCACCAGTGAGCCGTGGGCCCGACACTCGCGTCGCGTCTCGGAGCGCGGGCGAAGAGGGAAGAGAGCCGCGAGGAGAGAGGAAAGATAAAACAGCTTCTCGCGCAGCGGGTCCTGTATACATATACGAGCGTAACTCCGGTAGCCACTACGCCGGAAGGGTGCGCGGTGGGGGCAGCAAGCCCAGGGGCGATCGACCTATACACATTGGAAGCGTGAGAGGGAGAGGCGAGCGGACGGGAGACATTCCAATCTCCCTCGTGGCAGCAGCCGCGGAGAGCAGCAGCACTCTCTTCGAGTGCCAAGTCAGTGTGACTTTAAAGCAGACCCAGACTCTCTCTCTCTCTCTCTCTCTCTCTCTCTCTCTCACTCACTCACTCCTCTCTGTTTCGGTGTTCCGCAAAGATCGCGTCCCGACCAGCAGGCCGCATATTGCAATAGCAGCGAAGCTGCCGCTTGCTCCGGCTGTACGAGAGATGACTTTTCTTTTGCGTACACGCGCGTTGTGGTTTTTCGCGCTCGCTGGGCCTGCTAAAAATAAGGCCGACTCCAATGACGATAAAAGCCGTTGTCGGACAAAAGCCAAAAGACTCAGGTATCCTATATTCATCATCACAGGCGGTACGGAGGCTCTCTCGCTTGGGCTCAAATATTAACGCTCAATTAACATTCCGCTCTCGTCTACCCATCTCTTTTCCTCCGTCTTCTCTCATTCGCTCTAACTCTATCTGTGCGCGGAGCGGAACCAATGAGAGCCGCTGGCAGCGCAGAGTATTTCAAAAATTTCAGCGTCGAGCCAAAGATTCTCGTGCCGCGGAGTTTGCAGAATTCTCGACTCTCTCTCTCTCAAATATTTTTTGCATCGCAGGCGCGATTTTTCCGTCTTTCGTAGCTACGAAGCAGGCGGCCAAGCGGGAAACGGTTAATTTAGTCTCGCTTCTAAAAGCCAATCGAATTGGGATTCCGAAGAAGGCAGGAAGCTCGGACAGTAAAAAGCATGTACAGAGACGCGGATTGCATGGGTTCATGAAGGGCCGCGAAGGGGAATGTGCAGGCCAGCTAGAGGAGGGCCACTTGCATTAGAATGCAATATCCCCGCGTCAGGTTTCGAAGAGTGTCCGATCGCGCTGCGTGCAGGCGCCCTCAAATCGGATTGGAGAAGGAGAAAAAACTCACGCAAGTATAAGCAGTGGCTGCACGTATAGTAGGAGATAAGTGTACGAAAGTATATATAAGGCAACGCGCGCCAGAGCGGACCATCCTATAGCCTATAATAACAAAGCCGCGCCTACGCCTTCACAGATCGCTAGGGCATCGGAATGCGTGTCCGAGCTTCTTTAAAACGAGATCGAAATCTGCGCCGCGCGCGTTGACCGGAAGTGTCCCGACGACTTCCCACGGAGCGGGGCTGCCGATCGACTTCCTTTGCCGGCTCCGGAGTTTCTTTGTTTGCTGCTGTAAGCTTTTTTTCTCAAGCTCT